>JAJIZL010067746.1:0-36077 GCA_023969395.1 Amblyomma maculatum
GCATCTTGGCCTTTTGCGGCTTGCCGATGGGCGTCCTGGGGACGTTCGCGTCGTAGATGAAGTACTTTGGTATCTTGAACCGAGTAAGCTGGAAGAACGAGCAACATAATAAAGTAATGAATCTGTTCACACCGATGATCTGGAGACAATTCTTAGTAGCAAGGATTAGGCTACAAGTTTTGTTTTTTAAAGCAGGAATGTACTTCGTTTACCTGTTACTGATATGTAAAATGGCAAGTGCGCTGAAACTTCACTGAAATCCCGGCGTCGCCGCGTAATATTACGTTCTGAATTCGTCACCTCGCTGCTCATATGCCCATAAATTTGTGCTCGCAGCCGCTTCTTTTTCATTTCTGAAAAGCTGAGGATGTTGAGCGCTATGGGTCGCTGTTTTTACCCACAACACTACATCCCCTACCAGATAGGACTATTTCAAAGATATCGTGAGTATTGCATCGTAGATACCGCTTCCGAACTTCCTCATGGTATTACGCAAAGATATATTCCCAGTGTCTGTACTGGAGGGGGATAGCCAGAGCTCACTTCCCGTCGACTTGAAACTTATCCCCGATCCACGGGTCGAAAAGGTCCTCAGCGATGATCGGGACCTCCCGAAAACTCTGATCAACTGGGCACATGGGAGCACTGCATAGGGCGCCAGTCGTGTTTGCTCAGTAAGATTTGAAGAAATACGTAATTGTCTAGCATTGTTTGTTGACCGCAGCTATTGACGTTGTTCAAAGGGCGATTAAAGGTGGTACTGTTCACTTCGCGGTGACTACCTAAGTATCATTGCAACAATGGCCTGTTTATTACCGTGCCACCTGTCAATTTATTTCAGCCGATTGCGAATATGTTGAATGACCGCTGATATCGGAATCTCGTGATGTTCTCTTGAAACTCCAATTCCAAAGTTTGGCAGCAGTGTCCGCGTTTCTCAAATTCAGATGTCATGTTAGGCAGATTTTTTTTTTTTATGAGAAGAAAGTAGCTACGCCTCTTCACGGGGTACTTACGCCTTCAAAAGGCGTAGCTACTGTCTTCAGGTCGTACTTACTCCAGGAAGAGGCCTCTTTACGCCTCTTCACTGCGCTTCTGACACGGCGTAGCTGCAGCCACCAATGTTTCTTCCAGCTGGTGGCTCGAGAGTCGTTCGTATTCCAAAATGGTGACCGCTTAGGGTGTTGGGAAGACCGAGGCTAATTCGTCTTAGTCGCTTTCGGATGGATAGCTCAACCGCCTTTTTGACGCATTTTCTGATTACTGTCTCCAAGTTCCCTTTTTCAGCTGATTTCGGGCGTCGGTAGGTGCACATGTAAGCTATAGAGCTGACCCCATAGGCTTGTACTAAACGTAAAGTATTTTCTGCCTTCCAGTGGCCGTTACCAATGCGGCCAATAAGTAACATAATTGGCTGCAAGGTTCCTTGAAGCTTTAGGATTCAGGCGCAATTTAATCTCTGCTCCTTTAAGATTTGATCCAGGATTTTAATTTCGGTTACTCGAGACATTGGGAGCCCACAAGCATTGCGTTTGATGACCGGCGTTTGTTTCGCCAAGAATGGGGTATTGTGGAATGTGATAAACTTAAATTTATCCCGAAAGTACCGGAGCTCCTTAGTATCTACATATTTCTCCAGGATATCATCTCCACGCTAGAGTCTCTTCGATTTTCCATCATGCACTCGGTGGTACAAAAAGTTCTGCTATCCTTTATGTTATGTGAGAAAAAAACTGTAGGTGCCAGGGCAAAACAAACGGATAACTGGTGCATGATGAAGGCCCTGTTCAATTTTTTAAGTGAAACGGGCATAGATTACCGTCTACGGCATTTACCTGTGCTATGAAGTGAGCGAGTATCGAACGTTCATACGCGCTTGTGCTTAATCATGTGTCAGTGCACTTTGAGTTTTTTATGCTGAAGTGCCTCGTGTGCGTGCTTACGCATTTGTGCCGACATGTCTGTTCAGTGACAATTGGTATATGTTCAAGATATACCCTCTAAGGCATGCTGCGATCTACGAGTGTGCATGGTCTCCTCAGTGCGCGAGTGCCACCTGTGTATGTGGTACTATGAGGTTTTCTGGTGAAGCGCATCATGTGCGTGTTTCTGCGCTGGGGCTGGCTAATGAGAGTGCAGATTTCTTTGTAATTGTGGCGGTGTTTGTTCAATAACAAATGGTGTGTCCAAGACATGTGCGGCATGTTGCGTTTCAGGAGTTCCGTTAAGTGTGTGCATGGTCTCCTCAATAACTCGGACCACCCCTGAAACCTAACAGCACTCTGCATCATCCGCCTAATATACATCCTCTTTTTTAGTTCCTCCCCCCCCCCTTTGCCAGTGTGCAGTAGCAGGTCAAGGTCTCTTCTCCGCCGGCCGACCTTTCCACTTTTCTTCGCATTAAATTACTCTCCCTCCTCCAATTAACCCGGTCCTATGCTACTTGAATTCCTTTGTCCTTTGCGAAGTTGTTAACCTCATCTCCCAACCAGACTTTCTGCCGCCCCCTGCCACGCTTTCCTTTCAATGATATCCAACTTGTTGCCCTAATCGAGCATCAACTATCCTCTCCCCGGCCTGCATGCCCTGTCCATGCCCGTTTCTTCTTCTTGATATCGACTACAGTGTCATTAACTCGGTTTATTTCTCTGACCCGGTCGGCAGGCTTTCTATCTCTTGACGTTATTCCTACCATTTTCCGTTCCATAGCTCTCTGCATTGCACTCAACTTAATTAGAACCCTCTTTGTTAACCTCCCCATTTCAGACCTATAGATGAGTACAGGTTGGATGCAACTGTTGTATACTTTCCTATAGAGCGATACCAGCAAGCTGCTAGTCACAACCGACGAGTGCTTGCTGATTGCGCTCCATTCCATCCCATTCACGGTTTGCATCTGCAGTTACTGCCTGCCCTAATTGACCGCCGACTACTCCCAGTTCTTCACTTCCTTCTGTAAAGTGATGTTCGTTATTGAGGCTGTTGAATCTGTTCTTCTGAATATTACTTTTAGGCCTACCTTTCTGCTTTACCTATGCAGGTAAATAATACTACCTCTTCAGATAGTATTTCCGTGTGCAGATAAAAAGTAAGCATATAAACAGCATTCTGCCAAATAGCTTTCAAGTCGATATAAAAAAAGAGTGCAGAACTGACGCTCGAGTGTCTGAACAGTATGGTATTGATAGTTATGCCTAACGTGCTGCAAACCTTTATTTATGCCATGTTGTCGAAGCTTCGAGAAATTATTCAAAAGGTCAGCAATTTAACAACGGTAGAAGATTGCTAGCTAGCCTTTAGATAACATTTGAAGCCATCAAGAAACGAAAGATGGAAAATGAGAAAAAGGCAGTCCATTAAAAGCTCCGAAGTCGAATATCTTACCTTGCCTACGCAATGCTGTTTGAGCTCCTCGTCAGTGACACTTTGTCCGTCCTTGAGCACAATCCAGGCACACAACTCCTCGCCCATCCGCTCATCGGGGACTCCGATAACCTTCGTGCAAGTTCAAAACAGGCAGTTACAGAGTTACAAATGTAAACCATGTCCGCTCTGCGAAAAAGCGCTTGAATGCTTCGCGAAGTGTGACGCATAAGCCGTTTCACAGATTTTACTCTATTGAAGTGGTTCCAAAAAGGATTTCAAAAGCAGTACAGTTTGTTTAAATCTCGTCGACCAAACCAATTCCAGTGGGTGGTATAGTTATGTTTAAAATTTGTTATGGGTGTTCAAGAGCAGCATGATTCAGACGATTGTCTATGTGTGACGCTGGTTGCCAACTACGACGGCGTTTGCGGGTATCTTCGATATGAGAGACGGAAGCTAATGTACTCTCTTAAACTCTCCATGCTAAAACATTCACCTTTAAAAAGCTAAAACAAGGCCATTCAATGTGCTGAAGTTTTACACACATTTCAAGAATATAAGCATCTGATTCTATTCGCAATGTATGATTACCCTAAGACGTGCTCCGTATTTCCAAAATCTTTAGAAAAACTGTCTTCCGTGAGCTACTCTTACAAGCACAGTGACAGCTTTATTGAATTGTTTGCATGATGTTAGAGACTTTAGAAGTGAATCGCGTCATGCAGTGAAAGCTAATATACCAATGAACTTCTTCTTTCGTTTCGGAGAAGATTAGTTTGGTGGCAGTTTTCGATGAGCCCTTCACATGTTCATCCTGTAACCTGATCAGTTATTAGTATGAAAAACTTATTGATTAAAGGCAGATTTTAGTTGGTGCTGCTAAGACACGGTCACACTTGTTCACGCTACATACGAAGCCGACATTCTTTGGGCTGGCGCGCATCTGCTGTCCTAAACGACTCATCCTAATTAAACAGAATTAATTAAACGCTGTTTAGGATCGCGTAGCAATTGTGTAACATTTATAAGACATGGCCGAATGTTCTTTCTATAACTGTCCAAGTCGAGCAAGGTAGCATTCTGCAACCACTTCTTTTAAATTTGTACATAAAACATATAACTAGCATCACAAAAGCTGCAAATTTTATAATTTATGCAGGAGACACCACAATTTTCAGTGCTTCTACTCTCCAAGAGCTTGCCCGGATTGGCAACACTACTCTTTAAAATCGATATGAATGGAGTCAAGTCAACTGCTTAGTTACCAACACTGCCAAAACAAAGGCAGTAGTGTTTCGAACAAGAAATACAGTTGTCGACAGACTTCCAGATCGGGACATTAACGGTGCCAGTATACCATGCGTCCGTGATATGAAAACGCCAGGCGTCATCTTTAAGGAACACATGTCGTGGCATAAACACGTGTGCACGCTAAAACAAATTGACAAAAGCTTGCTGTGTGATAAGCAAATCATGAAACATGCTCCCTCAAAAATTAAAGCTCTTAATTTACAACTGTCTTTTTTCATTTCATTTAAATTATGCTCTGTTTGTAGGGGAACTAAAACGTTAACAAACATATATATATATTACAGATCCTCCAAAAATGACAGTGCGTAATATAACCGACAGCCCCTATGACTCACCGACAGCAAGTTTATTCGCGCGACTAACAATTTTCCCTGTCCATCACCTGTACATGTACACTCTCATATTATCGTTTATTATACAAAAAGCTGGTATAAGACTTACGGAGGAAATGATACAGCTAACACCAAACACGAAACTAAAACAGTTTCGTTGCACGCCATACGGTAGGTTCCGTTTAGAAGATGTAACTATGGTCATCAGATGTTACAACACTAGTTGTCTGTGTCACTTAATTAATTAAACACAGCAATTATTCGCATTGACACGCTAAGTCCTCGATCATGTAAACTGCAGAGTATTCGATATGCATCCGCCAATGTGTTACACTAGTCTCTCCCAAGTAGCGTATAATAACCTATGTTACTGTATTTTTCTGTGCTATTGTTTGCTAATGTATGCCACTGTATTTCTCATTGAACGATGCTGTTGTAGTCTATTTTTATTATTTTTTATTATTTTGTGTGCTTAATATTATAAGTTCTATTCATTGCATAGCTTTCGCAATTGTGTTGTTTGCACCTAGCGGCGGTTGTTTTGCTTCTGCTGCTGCCGGCAAAATGTAGCCGGGAGCGTTGTCCTTGTGAAGCCGACAACTTTGTCGGCGTTTTGATTGCACTCCCAGCATCAGCTTGTTTGATGGAAAGAAAACGACTGATTGATTGATTGATCTATAATAATTTTTTGTATGCTGGCGATGGAACCAGCAGAGGCAACGATGGCTTAGTGCGAGGCATTTAGGTGAACGATTCTGGCGTAACCGTTCTCCGGTTGGTCGGCCCTATGTAATATTGCCAGATGAGGCAAATGCATAAATAGCTGCGCTCGTCTAGACATTGCCCATAATGGAAAAGCAGCATTCCAGACCGCAGTAGTTAACATTTATTCAAATAACATTCATCACCAAAGAGATTTGCCATATCTTTCCGTCAACGTTACGCCGTTCTGCTGGAACAAGCCGACAAACTTGTGATCTGTAATTTACGCCAAGGACACAGACTTCACATGCTTGGTCTGGGCGTCGAGAGTAATTCTCCCAATTGCGACCACTAATTGACGACAGTTCAGAGTGCAGGAATGGTATAAATTTGACGGCAAGCCCTTTTCGACTGATAATAAATTATGTTGAAGGCAAGTAGCAGGTGCAGGTGCTACGTGCGCAACAGTTCCCCATTTTATTTAATGCAAATTACCACGGACGGTACTTCAGTATCACATAGCTGAAAATAGATTATTGCTTATAATCCCAAACGCAGATGTATTAGCGTCATTTTTATTGTAACCGCCGTACTCCAAGCCCACCCCTTATGTAGTATCCGTTAAATGGGGCCTTTGAGGATTGAATAAATAAATAAATAATAAATAAATAAATACGAATGTAATAAGCGTTCGAAGGAACACATCATCGTGCTTCTTGCAGCGCTGTTGCAGTGACTGAACAAATAAAGCTTGAAATTGTTAGAAAGAGGAGAGATTGTTTGATAGTTAAAGGCCTAACTTTTATTTAATGATTTTGTAAATATAGAGCAATATACATTCATGTTTATACACAAGCTGTGTAAAAAAACAGGCTGGGGCACATTCGTCATTGCGGGCTGGAGTACTACATACTATTTGATGTATTGTTATCTCCAAGCACTGAATAAGCAGATACACAGAATAATATTAAACGAAACGGAACTGGTGGCTCCTATTGATTAATGCTGGCAATGATACAGCCGATGCCCGTTATGATTCGCAAAAATCATTTTACCAGCTGAAAAGGATATACTTTCAACTAGCACACATGCAGACACATGGCGTCTCAAGCATCATCCAATCAAAGAATACTACACAACCGTATCAAAAATACGACAAAATATTCTGTAGTCTGTCGTAAACGTCAGATTTTTCTTTAGTTCTGTAGTACTTTTCTGTAGTTGTGCAGTTTTACTGTAGTATATTTCTGTTGTCTGTAGTTCTGTAGCGCTTTTTGTTGTAACTACAGAAATTTCTGACGTTGCTACAGAACGTTCTGTTATCACAACAGACTTCCCGTCAAAAATCGCGCAGAAATTTTGTCGTAACAATGAAAATTTTCTGTAGTTTTTTCCGACTGGGCAGCGAGGAATCCGTGCGTCGTCTTGGCCTTACTGAAGTTTTGTAAATAAAAAGCGACGCAGCCGCGGACAAAAACTTTCTAGTCTTCAACGCAACACATCGTTACATCGACACACTTTCGAGAGCAGTTTGACGGAACCATGCATTGGACTTTCGCCTTTTATACCGGTGTATATGCGGGTAAAAAGGAAGCCCTGCCATCAAAAAACACACTTCCTTTATATTCCGTCTTCCACGCAGTAGTAGGAGGAAACTTGGGGTAAGGCCAATTCTTCGAGGGTCACTACGTTAGCAAAACTAAGCTGGAGATATTTGCAATCTTAAATAATGCATGTCAGTTTCAACTCGCTTAAAAGCACTTGTTCGATGTCCGCCGTCCTTGAAATGCTATGAGGCCCTCTACCCAACGAATACGGAATAGCCGACCAGGAGCTCATATGCCTTTGTTACGTCAGCGATAAACTGCAAGGTGTTTTTGATATAGTGAAATATATTCATTCTATAAGTATCTAAAGCTTTATTTGAGCTAAAGTATCCACGAATTTGAACTTGAACATGTAGAACAAGGCAAAAAATGCGAATTTGTGTCTGAATGTAAGCTGGATTGACCTCTTCTGGCACAGAGAAATTACGCTTGCCCTTTTTATCTAACCGTTTGATGACTCACCAGACTCTCCTGAATGGCTGAATGGGTGTTGAGGATCTCTTCTATCTCGACTGGAAAGATGTTTTCTCCGCCACGAATAACAACGTCCTTGATTCGGCTGATAATGGAGACATAACCATCTTCGTCCATCACGGCCACGTCACTACAGACATCGAACGTTTAAAAAACGCAATAATAAATGCTTGATGTCCTTGTTCGAATATTATCTTAATATTGAAATAATTTTACCTGTGTTCTGGGCCCACTGCCTCTGTTCGTTTCCTCTTCTACACATGATTATATGAAACCACTTGCATCTACCCCGTATTTAAACATTTCTATTTTTCAATAAATAAATCCATTAAATATATATCTTGAGTAGGTCTTCGGGCTAACACGCTGGCCACTGGATCTCTTCGTCTGCGCTTTGGCTGTCCTGCCCCTAGGACATTTACCCCGTAAAGGCACATCTCTTTACCATTCCCATCTTTCCTTTAACCAGAACCTTAGATCAGCATTTGAAAGAAGCCTTCCAGTATTTTTACACATTCTTAAATTTTAAGAATTTTGAAAATACTGGCTAGCTTTTTTTAAAGCTGAATCTTGCAAATTTTGCTGTAGCATGGTAGCTGTCCCTCCTTAAAACTGCCACGTAATAGAATGTCGACTGTGAATATATTTTGCATTAGCCCCATGCCTCTCAGTACGCTGTGTGGGACGTAAAACTAATGGAGGCTAATAATTATCGCGCTTTTTAGAAAACAGCTTCTGGCTTTCAGGGCAGCAGACCGACGCTTGCTCCTTGCGGTGTATCGCAGTATATCGGTTGTCCCCTTTCTAGCTTCCGTAATTTTTCTCCGTCTTCTGATTTTACTGAATTTTCGCGATGCACTTTCCACCAAACTTGAGTGTAAATTTTTTCGATTCTCCCAGTGAGGCACCGTTTCGTTGCAGGACATTTGAATTTTTAAAATATATCCTTGCCTGGTCTCAATCATGTAGAGGTTTACAAACAGCCTTGCATGCGTGAATTTACAAAAGTCAAGGCCCTCGATGGTAGCTATGCTTTTTCTGAAGGAGACATTTTTAAACTTTGTTTCAGCAATTTCAGGGAATTAATAAGCCCAACTTTCGCTAAAAATCACCACTTAAGCAAAGCAGCGAAAAATGTGTCTATTATTGGTTTGGTTTGATGGATGGGTTTAACGTCGCAAAGAGACGCTGTCTATGAGAGACGCCCTTGGTTATTGGACAGTCTGTCATGCTCGTCCTCCTGCCGTGGCTTAGCCAGGCCTTCTTTGATATACGCGGCCTTTTAAAACATTTTCCCTCGATAATTTGAAAATGCATCTGTTATCTTTGTATCGGAGGAAATGGAATCTAAGGAAAGTGATTTAATTATTGACTCGTATACTTGAAAAACGACCGGCAGCTTCTCTTTAAAGCACCCTATTGTGAGTAAATGAACTAGGAACGGTGTGCCGTAAGAAGAGAGAAGGGGGGGGGGGGAGGGAAGCTGCTATAATGTGGATTGGCATGTCTTAGGTCAGCTAAATACTAAATTGCGTCCACTTTCACACAAGAATAATGTCTGCATACCGAAACACTGTTATTCGCTGGTCGCACGAAGGACCAAAACGCGCGCCTCGAGACCTTTTGGAGTAAAGGATCGAGCAAAGCAACACAGATTAGCCAATATGGGCGGGCGCTCATTAACAGTGGCCTTTTGAGGTTTTATCTGCCTGTCAGGATCATATTCTGACTAGATTTACAGCAAAACGTCATTTTGGAACTAGTTTTTAAATCGGCGTACCCAGTCTTGTACCACCCGGCCTCTGTGATGCATTCCCGCGTCTTCTGCTCATCATTGTAGTAGCCCAAGAAGATGTTGTGGCCACGGGACCACAGTTCCCCCGGAGTATTCACTGGCTGTTCTCGGCCCGCCGCCGGATCGGCAATTTTCACCTGCACAGAAAAATATCATCCGCAATTGTCCGACTTATAGCGCGCAAAACAAAAGTGCAACAATAAAATATAATACACTGTGAAAGTTATATAGAGACACAGCCAAAGCTGGAATAAAATTCGCAAAGCTAGTCACTTGTGAATACGGTGCGTCAGTCGATAGTGTGTGAACTCATCAAAATCAAAGTGCTCTCTAGAACATCTATATAATTTTATACCGTTGTGTTATCATCCTTTACATATATTTCCTTGGTCCTGTACGTACAGACTAATGTATATAATCATTTTTTCTATAGACACTCTATAGATCGTCCATACGATTACTTTTAACAGCTGTGTTGCCTTTTGGTCAGTACATAATATATGTACGAACTAAGTACGGTTCTCAATTTGTCTATGAACAGTGCTAGACAAAAGTAAAAACAGTCTACGGTCATAAATTGGTCGACAATCCCTAGAACGTATTGACACACGTCTGTAGAGAGTCTATGGACCGGTTTAAAATTTGTAAGGTTTGGGCCTCTGGTTTGAAAATAAACATCCTCAGAGACTAATTCCAAGGCTTGGCGTTTAAAATGTAGCCGCCATTCCTAATCAGAAGAAATGGTTTAGGTTTATGGGTCCAACCTCTCAATGGCGCTTAGTCTATGAGCGATGTCAGCCGTCATACTTGCGCACAGTTGTATAGAGCGCCCTAACCACTGCACCACAGCGGCGAAGCGAAATGAATATGGTTCTTGAGAGACTTGCCAAATTGTGCTCCATGTGCTAGATATTCCTGCCTACGCTTCTTTGCAGCACACCACAAACTTTTTGTTTTATATACAAGGTATTGACAAGGACTCTAAAAGTATATGTTTTAATGCAGCAAAACATATGTCGCCGAATATCTTTCACATTTCGAACTTCGATGTTTTGAGACATAAAGACATAATGACGGTCGTTATATAAATCATTCTTTTTTGACTACGTGATTACAAAAACAAGAGACACTTAGGTTAGGCCTTTTTTGCTGTGACGCAACACCGTGAATGGCTTTCGTGCGCGGCTCCCGCTGAAGGTCCTCG
Source organism: Amblyomma maculatum (assembly GCA_023969395.1). Lineage (NCBI taxonomy): Eukaryota > Metazoa > Arthropoda > Arachnida > Ixodida > Ixodidae > Amblyomma > Amblyomma maculatum. The sequence goes on from JAJIZL010067746.1 coordinate 10,792, forward strand.
TCAGCGCACAAGTCCTTGGGAACTTGGTTAGTAACTACTCCTACTCCGTTAAATCCTCTAATAAGGTGAAAACCTTTCTAGGCTCATGGAACAAAATCCCGTGCGCGAGAGTTGTGCGCGATATGTGCTCTGGATATGTGCGTCAGTTCGTGCTTCGAGTGGAACTTGCTAACCATATTGATTACATCAGCAAAAAAATAAAAATCCTGTCTCCACCGGGAATTGAACCCCCATCCATCGGGTGATCAGCCCAGCGCTTTATCGAACTGCGCCACGTCCGGCATCCTGAAAAGCATGTCATAATTCTTGTATATCGTGAGGCTGTTTGTAGCTATGTGGATGACGCTGATGAATGACATGAGCAATGATAATGACGATGCATTTAGTTGATAATGATTATGCGAGCAAATGTGGTGCACCTTGTGCACCAGCAATGCTTAGGCTTTCTCATTTCTGCAGTGTAGATCCTACAGTGCCCTCGGAGTTTTATTTCAGACTTACCTGTTGGCATGCTGTCGTAAGCTACAGCCTTTCATGAATTGCCACCCCCAAGATAGATAAAAACGCTTTGCTTTAACTCAGCCATGTGAGCAAGCCTACATCACCTAGATGTAGCATGTCTGACTCGGAGTACAAAAATGCCAGGAGGTTCGGTTTCATATCAAAGGCCTTTGACGAGTTGGCATTTGCTGCTAAACATAGTCTTGCAATGTCGCTTGTTAGATTCCCCGCGCACCTGTTACTACCGTTCATGTCACTTGCCCGCTATCAAATTCCACAGATATTCTCATGACATTTTGTACACAAGGCCCAATTTCAAGACAGGATGTGTAACGGTGTCAGTTAAAACATGATAGCATAATCGCAGCCAAGAGTGTTACCTCCAGATGAGGCATTGGTCGGCCCACGGTGTGCAGTTGTTTGACCTCCGGGTCGTCTTCGGTCACCAGCGTCGTGACCGTTGTCAGCTCCGTGGTGCCGTAGCCAACCTGCAGGAAGACACATAAATCTAGAGCAGTATGTTGCTAACAAGCTGCTAATATAGAAGAACGGGTGCAAGTTTGCGCTCTCGCTACGCAAACTGCGTGAGGATTGTAAGGGGCGGAGAGAAGACTGACCACTTTTCACAGCAGTGGGATAGAAAATAGTTGGTTATGGTGGAATTTATTAACCTCAAGGTACACGAAAACTGCTTTGGTGCTTTGGGACTAATAGCCGCACATTTAAGAAACAGTCTATTAAAAGGGGCAGAGGTATCTTGTATTGCCACAGGCATTGGCGATAGCTAGTGCTGCTTTCTTTTCCAGGGGATATTTGACATTTAGCACGCCACAAACAGTTACAGCACACCTTTCAATGTAGATGGACACCACCAAGGTTTTCATCATAACCATGTCATGTTCGTGTAACATTTCATGGATAATTGTCATGAGCGTTTAAGACTACTCTCTTTTTTCGACCACCGAGCATCACCTTCCCTAATGAACCAGCCCCCGGTATTAATGCTCCATTTAATGCCAAGATTATGGTGAGCAAGACCGCATCCGATATGCTGTAATCTGTTTAACAGCTTTCAATGAGTGCGCAAATGACAAAAAAGTCGGTGACTGTACTGGCTCAAACATTTTCAAATATGTGATTGTAGCTATGGGGGTATTGTGACCGTTATCGACTACCAGTAACGGCACCATTTCATTTGTGAACGTCCGCAATATTTTTACCTCTTTAGGCATAATCTGGCCTCCCTTGACAAGATGTCTGTAATTAGTCTTTCGACCTATATAACTCATAAATTCTGGACTATATACGGGCACAAAGTCTTCTTTCTTCTAACAGGTTGTGAAGGGTCAAAGGGACAGGTTTTTTGCGTTCGTCTGTCCAAAAAACATTTATTATTGTGCTCAGCCATTTCAAATTGAAGTGTAGGAATTTGTTGGTGTGAAAGTACTTAGTGTCTAATTGCGGCTTTTTCCCATTTATTTACTTTTGTAAGCCATTTGTATGCATTGTATTTAGGGTGATCCGCCTGTTCACACTCACGCTTTAGTATATAGGATTCAATTATTGACAAAATAACCTGTTAAATCATCAACGCACAAAAACCTGCTACACTCAGATACGCTCTAAAAGGGATGCTTTTTAATTGTTACAGAAATGCAGCCACCAAGCCATGATAGTTGTACATGGCGTAGTTGTGCGAGCGTCCGCCGTATCAAATCTCCTTCCGACGAAGCGCATAAATTTGAGCAAGTTAAAAAATACATTATCAGTGTCCCACAAGATGCGCCATCTGTGTTGAAGCACGAAGCCATTGGTTCGTCAAAACTACTTCAATTCTAATCACGCTGTCCTTGTTTTTGACTCCGGCTAAGGCAAGCAGGTCGTCGGATACGAGATGTAAGTTGATGCCAGCAGGTTCGAAGCGCTCGATGCCAGTGCCATCGTCGCCCAAAAAGGCCGCATTCAGTACAGAGGAGCAATATGCTGGACTTGAATATACGTCATAGAAAAAGGAATTTCGTATTGCTTGCACACTTAAAGACGGGCGGCAGGTGGCCATCCTGGGCATAAGTAGGTTGCTTTTTTATGGGATTTAACATCCCAAAGCGACAGAACCTATGAGATACGCCGTAGTGAATGTCTCCGGAAATTTCGACCGTCTAGGATTATTTAGCGTGTATTGATATCGCACAGCACGCGGGCGCCTTGCTTTTCGCCATCATCAAAAAGCGGCCCCGAGGCCGGGGTTCGATCCCGCATTCTTGGGCACAGTAGTCGAGCGCCGTAACCACGGCGCCATCCCGGAGGGGGACATAAGTAGCGCCGCGTTTGCAATGCTGCTTTTAAGCGCATTTCGTCGAGGCACCGCGAGCGGTCGTTGCGTTACATTGACGTTTGTTTGTTTGCTTGCTTATTTACGATTTTAATTAGATATTCGCGCACTTTCCAAAACTCATTGGCCAAGCATGACTGAATTAGTGAGAACGCGAATGCTGTAGCAGCAGAGAGATGGTTGGTTCGATTCCGAGAACGTCACTCTTCCACTTGAACGCAGAGGCATCCCAACGCGTGCTTTCTGATTCTGTTTCGAAACTAAAAGGTTATTCCACTGCACAACCTATAAGGACTGCCTTTATTTGATTGTGAGTAGATAAGATAGCATTCTGTAAGAGAATGATATAAAAAATCTGCAAAGGACAGCGATTCTACAAAAAGTGGCACTGACGGTGAAGCGGGAGGACAATTGCTCCCTGGCAGATTGACAACAATAACAGCAGGGCATTCTCCGGTTTCTAAAACAAAACATTTTTCACGATTGCTTATAGTAGACATTATTGAAAGTTCGAGAAATAAACAAAATTACCACCACATATTGCCGGGAAATATTGAAAGCTTCATTTGTTTTTAATTTCAGAAGTTGGTAGCACGCGGCCTTATTACTGTGATTCTGCACGCGCACCGCCATTGTACATGCTCAGTACCGCCGAGATGCTGCTTTATACTTTTCTTTATCCCACAATATGCGCAGAGATATCTCTCGAATGATTCCAGCCGCTCGTGTCCGCTTCCACAATCTTCCAGGTTGCTCTGGTCCTTTGCCCGTCTATATAGATGCTTCTTGGCCGATCTTAAAATTGAGCGCAGCCGAATCGCACTTCAACGACTGACAAGTACACGCTTGCTGTTATCGCCGTCACCGACTTGCTGAGTTCTTTTGCGGGTGCAAGTCAGCCCAATAAAGAATTAATTTAAATACGCCATCGTCCTCTTTATTTGTTGCCTTCGGCATTGTAACAATTCCGTGAACATTATCAGGGTTCTGCTTGATCTCTGTGCGGTAGTGGCAGCGGCAAAAAAAGTCAGCTTAGTGATTGTGCTGTGGGCCATTTTCAATTCCTTGTGGTGGACTGACTCTACTGGTGTGTTGTCTGAGTGGATTGTGCGAATTGTTATACGTTGTATCTTGCCTGTTGTAAAGTAATGCAACAACCTGAAATAATGGTCCCGAGACGCGAAACGCAGGCTTTCCAAAAATATGCCAGTGACAAAAAGCCGCACTTATAAAACGTTAGCTTTCTATAGCCATGACAGCATTGAAGAAACTGTTAATGAACAGAATATGTATACGTAATCTGCTTCCTATTGTTTATTCCTGCTTCACGTAGAAGAAATACAGTCTTCGCACTTACCCTAACCGAAACTTTGAGTTTGTCCTGGATCAGTTTTCGGAGAGCAGTCGTGACAACGTTGCCTCCAGATTCGGCTGCGAGTAGATTTTTTTTTTTCATATTAGCTCCGTCCGTCCGAAGGTGTCGCGCACATCACCATCTACACATTTTAATGACTTCCAGATCACCTGATGTCACTGAAGGACATCGCGTATGACTCAGTACTGAACTGCTAGTTCGATGCTCTACTTAATGCGCAACAGTTCTTTTTGGTACAAAGTCACCCCATACCCATGTCGTTCAACAACTAGGCAAAACGATTTGGCGACGCGAGGTAAAACGTGTAGTACGTTGCAATTTTTCAGTGTTTTTCTTCTTGCATTGATACCCACTCAGAACTATACTAAAATATGACAGTTAGTATGGCCACATTTTCAGCGCGATTACGGCTTGAAAAACCTATTTCGAAGAAACATTTGTTTACTTTTTTTTTTACGGCTAAAAAGGAAGAAATTTCCGATAATGTATTCCATGTAGTAAGTTCCGCTTTTCAATATAAAAGCGAAGTGAAGTGGCCGAGTTAGCTTAACAGTGTCTTATTCAGGTTTCAAATGCCTAATTGAAAGGATGAACTGTAACTCCAGGTGTACGGAAAGATTGGCTGAGCGCAAGCTATTTTCCGGCGGTCATGGAATTCCAGCAATACAATACCAATGACTCTCAGTTCGTTCAATCATACGCCGTAAAAGACTAAGCAGGAAGTATCTCCTGCTGATGACCACAACACGTTATCTGCAAGTCAAAATGGTGTCCAGCTTTGGTTTCAACATCATGCAACCTGATTCGTGCTTTAGGCCCTTAAGGTAATCTTATGATTGCGTAGATCAGCACCATGAGGTGTGGCTTACTTACTCCCACAAACACTCACGCGCACGCCTATCCCGTCCACTCGGACTCAAACCCACTTATTCGCACTCACAAACCTCACTCGCAATAACACTTACATCCGCTCACACACAACCACACGCTCGTGGCCACTCACACTGCAAACCAATCCCACTCGCGTCCACTAGCACACGCATATGAGTTGGCGCACTCCCTCACTAATGCAGTCATATTCACTCCGTTACTCACATTAAACGAATCATTTAAGATACCAGGTAGTCATGTGACAGCATTTTTGTGGGTTATAATTAGGGTGGCGTAATTCGCAACATGATACACGCAACGTAGTTAGCCGTTTCTCGAGATCTACAACTTTTCTATTGACCCTTTTTTTCTCAAGGCAATAATCAAAAATGTCTAATTAGTACTTACTGCCTCATTAACCTTGGGCAAAGCAAAATACTGCAGATTACTATAGCCGACACTGAACCGCTTTGGATTGGCTTCGCTGGGCTTGGGCCCACTGCATTTCTTAAAACCTTAGTCCAGGTTAGCTGGGACAACACACGATATATATACATATATACCTCACACCTCGAAATACTGACGAGCATTCTCTCCGTCTTTCGTAAAGCCGGGTTGCAGCTCAAATACGACGCCGCCAACTCACAATACTTGGATATCTTTCGATGCTTCTGGTGTCCACCCAGATCCCGATAAACTTCAAGCTGTCAAGGACGCCCCTGTGCCTCCAACATCTACGGATGTGCGAAGCTTTGCCAGCTTGTGCTCCTACTTCTGGGTTTCATCAAAAACATTTCTGCCATCACCTGTCCCCTCACCGACCTCCTTAATAACGACACCCCTTTTACCTGGGGCCCTGCTCAAGAAAACTCATTTTGTTCACTGATTCACTTGCTGGCCTCAGCACCTGTATTGGCCAATTTCGCCCGTCGGCTCCAACAGAAGTTCGCACAGATGCTAGCGAATATATTATCGGCGCCGTACTCTCCCAACTTCACCAAGGTCAGTGCCCTGTCATCGCATATGCTAGCCGCCATTTTCCACTTTCGAACGCAGTTACTCCATTTCAACGCGTGAGTGCCTAGCCCTTGTTTGGGCCGTGCTAAATTTTTACCCTACCTGTTTGGCCGTCCTTTCTCTGTTGCGACTGACCACCACGCTGTTTGTTGGCTTTCTTCACTAAAAAATCCTACTGTCCGGCTTGGTCGTTGGTCATAGCGCCACCAAGCGTATTCTAGCATCGTTGTCTACAAGTCAGGGCGTCTACATTAAGACGCTGACGACCTGTCTTGTTACCCTGTGGAACTGCCAGATCTTGCAGACAATGACCTCGGTCCTTGCTTGTTCGATATCTTTCATCTCCTTAACATCGCGGACTAGTAGCGGCAAGACTCGTCCTTGCGTCCACTAATCGATCGCCTCAGCGATGCCAACTCAGACCCTACACTTCAACTCTTTGTTCTTCGCGATGACATCTTGTACTGCCGCAGCCTTCGCCCTTGTATACCTCCGCTCCTGCTCGTCGTTCCCCAGCATCTCCGCTCGTCTGTCCCGAGGGAACTACATGACGTGCCCACCGCGGGACACCTATGTGTCTCACGAACATACGATCTCGTCCGACGCCGCTTCTTTTGGCCCGGTCTATGTAGTGTTCGGCATTACGTTGCCAGCTGCGACCTCTGTCAACGCAAGAAGCGCCCATCCACATTGCCTGCCGGTCTTCTGCAGCCTATCGACCTAAACCTGGAACCCTTCCATCATGTAGGACTAGATCTCCTCGGACCTTTCCGCCGTCCAGTTCCGGCAACCGCTGGATTGCTGTTGTGACTGACTACGCCCCTGATGGGACTGGGACATATAGAACACCGCCGCTTGCGGCGGGGGCTAGCCTGCCATCGAATTTTTATCTGTTGCAGGCCGCCATTGCACCCGCCACCGCTTCGGTAGTGGACGACGGCTGTTGTTGCGGCGCGCATCTTTCTCTCCCTCTTCATTTTCTTTCTTCTCTTTTTCTCTTCTGTCTGCACGAGGCAGTGGAGGTGGCTCAGCTACAGAGCAGTAGCAGGCCCGTGCATTTTTTTTCCTTCGTCTTACAGCCACAACAACAACGCGATAAGCTATCATGCGTGCATCACCAACCATCTGCGCAACCGATATCGCCAATTTCCTGTTACAAAATGTGATCCTTAATCCACGGTGCTCCACGCCAATCGCTGACGGACCGCGGCCGCTACTCTTTGTCCCGGGTAGTTGACCACATATTCCTGTCCTATTCCACACAGCATAAGCTCACTAGAGCGTACCATCCTCAAACGAATGGGCTTACAGAGCGGCTTAACAGGACCCCCACTGAGATGCTATCTATGTACGACGCTCCCGACCATCGTGATTGGGACATTGTCTTACCCTTTGTGACGTATGTTCATAATTTGTCGCCGCATGACACCACAGACTATTCGTCTTTTTATTTTCTATTTGGTCGACATGCCGTATTGCCATTGGATACACTGCTGCTGCCATCTTTGGACGCGACCACAGAGTACGCACGTGACGCCATCGCCCAAGCAATTATGGCCCGCGAAACTGCTCGCGACCCTCTCACCGCCTTCCAGATCTACCAGAAGTCTGTTTACGACCACCGGCATCACCCAGTGCACTATGCCCCAAGGTCACTCGTTCTTGTTTGGTCTCCTCGGCGTGTCGGTCTTTCTGAGAAACTTCTTCGTCAGTACAACGGCCCTTATAGTGCGTTCCGTAAGGTGCCCGACATGACCTATAAGGTTGCTCCCCTCGATTCTCAAATATCATCCACCCACCCTGCCACTGACGTTGTTCACTTAGTTCGTCTCAAGCCCTTAGCGTACACCTTATCCGCCTTCTACACAGGACCGCGACGGTGCTTTCGTCGCTGGGAGTTATGTCAAGGGACAATGGTATGTGGGGAACGCGTGGATAACGAAGTGTGGGTGGGTCATGCTTCGGCCGCCGACCTGAAGTTGTTCATCTGTGGCGTGGTCAGCTAGCCCTTTTAAATATCTGTGAATACCTCTACTGTCTATGTGCCCGTATCTACACTACATTATAATAGGTGAGTCGTTTAGGCCAACATATTTGGTCTAGCTCAAAGAATGTCGGCTTCGTATGTAGTGTAAACAAGTGTGACCGTGTCTTATCTACACTCACCAAAATCTACACAGACCACGGATTGCAATTTCCAAGAAGCCATCCATCACCTTTCAACAATAAGACGAGGTAATGCAAATACCAAACTAATTTTGCTAATTTTAAATTATTTATGCTTGCCGCATGACCACTTTAACGCAAACGTGAGTGAGATAACAGATAGCATCCTTCCAAGGGTTTGTTGTAAATGTGACCGGCAGATGAAGAGAACAGCTTCAGCTCTCTGTAGAGACGATACGTCGTATTGCTTGAGCAGTGGACTGCTGATGATGTCTGCGTAGGCGGTTGGGGGCCCACTGATATCGGTGCATCTGGGCGATAGTGTCATGGCCGATTACAAACAACGCGTCTGTGAACGTAATTCTGCTAGAATGGATTCAAACTGTTAACTTGTTTTTTCTCCTGCTTTCCGAACACCAAATCAAATTGTATAATATGCATGATTGGGACGGTGCGCGCATTTTGTGGCGTTTTGATGTTGCTGATGCATTCGTTTATAAGTCTTTTAATTGTACAGAAGCGCATAAATGGGACGTCTTCATTACCATAAGTGTAAAAATTTATACATTATATTTCAAATTTACCAGGTTAAAATTTAGAAAGCATATGCTGTATAAGTATCAATATTGATCGCCAGAGATGAGCGTTTATGCTCAACTATAAAAACAAGATAGATTCAATCAAAGAAACAATGCGAACACACACCCTTATCTTCTATACTTTTCCTTGGAGGAATAACTGCTGATATTATAGCTAAAAATTGGTGCCTGCGGTAAGAGTCCTCCGCAACCACCATCAGCAGTGCAGTGTGGTAATGTTGGGACGGCGCAAGTTTGCATTTTCGCTGCTCTGTTGCAAAGAATGTTTCGGTTCCGTGCAGCTGTTCGTTTCTCGTAGCAAAATGCGGCGCTCAAATACCATCGTCCTTACATTGCCAACTAAAAAGGCTGTCAGGAAGGAAACATTCCCAAACATTTAAGTGCCCAAATCGTTTCAGAAGTGCCGGAAACGCAATGTGTTAACTGAGCGCCGCAGTTCACAAGGCACTTCACAACATGCACAGCTTAGAACAGACATCGTTCGACTTGAGCACTTCGTGGCCTTCTGGCACATCATCATCATCATCATCAGCCTGACTATACCCGCTGCAGGGCGAAGGCCTCTCCCATATTTCTCCTCTTAACCCGGTTCTGTGCTAGCTGCATCCACTTGACCTCTGCGAACTTCTTAACCTCATCTGCCCACCTAACTTTCTGCCGCCCCCTGCTACTCTTTCCTTCCCTAGGAATCCAGTTTGTTACCCTAAGCGACCATCGGTTATCCTTTCTTCGCCCTACATGTTCTGGCCATTCCCATTTATTCTTCTTAATTTCCACTAGAATGTCGGTAACTTGAGTTATTTTTCTGACCCACTCTGCACGCTTCCTATCTCTTAATGTTACCCCGGCCAGTTTTCGTTCCATAGCCCTCTGGGTTGTCCTCAACTTAAGTAGAGCTCACATACTGCACTACATTAATGCTGTATTTATATGCAAATAAACTTAATAGTGTCATAAGTTGTGGAAATGAGCTGGTCGCATTTTTTTCGAACTACTTTGGTGTTTGCTGTGCGTCGGCATCGTTAGCACTAAACGGAAAGTATCAATAAGCATAGAGTGATGTGTGCTATATGTACACGCCCATCGATGTACCTGTGGTCTTGAATGGCGTTGAGAATAGCAGCGACGTCGTAGCTGCGTGAGGGCACGACCGCCTTGACGCCAGGCACCAGCGTCCTTCCCAGTACTATGCTCAGGCCGTACACGTGGAAGAACGGAAGTGGTATGCACACCACCATGTCCTAAAGGGAGACAAAAGGGCGCAGTCACAGATAACAATGGTTCGGAGGTAATAAGGAGCTGCATGGGACCTATCGGGAAATAACAGTGTGAAAAAACCAACACAGGACGACACAATCGCAGTGTAGAATTATTGCCCTACCTCCGTGCCCTTATTGTATGTAATATGAGCGACCTGGCTCGTGCCAGTAGCTCACTCACTTGCTGGCCCTTGCTAATGCGACGATTACTAGTCAAGTTTCACCGAGAGGCTTGCCAGTACCGGGGCTATTGTTTTCTCGGACACACCATTATACGAATCCGCGGTGCAACTCTTGCGAAGCCCAGTCCCGCAATAGAGACGTGTGCTGATCAACCAGACTGCTACAAAATTACGACTTGTAACAAGAGTATATCAACAGCAGACCTGGACTAAATAGCTCTTTTTTCATTGCGGTATTTATTCTCGTTGCCTTTATTTAAATGTCTTTAGCAAGTTTTACAGTGGAGATACCACACATGGGATGTTTCTGGCTGTGATTATTTCGCCGTTCGCACTACATGTCTGGAGTGTACTACTGCAACCAGTTCTGCCCGATCTGGGCCTTAGAAACTGGATATTCATTATGGTTAGGTAAATTTTGAGCATTTCAGACATCTCTGAAAGCGCACGCATTGCTAGTGCGTTATGCTTAAATGTGGAGGTCAACTGTTCCCAATCCAATTTAGGAACGAAATTTCCCTTCTAACCTTCACTCGACTCACTGCTCTGAACAGAGATGAGTCTTACCCTTGGCAGCTTACCTCATTCAGCTTTGCCTTGTGCATGAAGCCGACGACGTCGCTGATAAAGCTGTAGTGGCTAAGAACGGCGGCTTTTGGGGAGCCTGTTGTACCCTGCGAGAGAACATCATCGGACGTTTGTTGCGCTGCGTTATTAGGCCACCACCGGTAGGCAGCAGTCTTTATTTCAACTGCAACAGAAAATGTCGCGACAAGGAGTTGCATGGATGACTCGACACACGCGCATCGGTAGCAAATAATGTGGGTGCTGTTGATACTACGGCTCAGTTGATATTACGGAAGAATATGCCGATTAATTCTGAATTTTTATTATTAAGATGAAAGCCTTTACTGCCTCATTGTTGTCGTCAGCAGAGGTGTCACGCTTGTGCGGTGGCTCTGATTGGTCGAGACGGGATGACGTCATGGAAGTCTCGACCAATCAAAGAGCACCACCGCAGTATACGAGAATGCGTGCCTTCTATGGCCATCTGATAATCGATATTTAATTATTAAATATATAAGTGCTCATTACAAATTACTAACTAATGACTAATTATTTAAATGGTTAGTTAGTAATATTTTGCTTTAACAAATAAATCATTACTAATTACTAATGTTCGCCTAATAATTACTAATGCACTAATTCACTACTGATTGCTCATTATTGTCTAGTTGATTATAATTACTAATTAGTGCCAGTTGTGTAATTAATTAATTCATTCCGCGTATCCGGTAATATCGAGCACACAACAGCGAAATTAGAACTACAAAGATACAAAGAGCGCGATCTCGTCGCTGCCAATCAGAATTCCCTGAATAAATGCACTCGCAGAATATGAAACAGTAGTTGTTCGCTTCATCGTAGCACTATTCATCGCTACATGCGCAGCAGTCGTGTAGTCGAATGCAGCAATCAGGCTTTCGCCTTTCATCCCTTTAGTCGCAAAAGTGTGCTCGAATGTTTCTTCTGATATGCTGTAGTGATGTGCCGCCTTTTTCAAAAATGCTGATTAGCCGCGCATTAAAACCTTTATTAACCCTCTAAATACCTTACACTTGCGAAAAAAAGATCAAATACTTCTTCCACAGATTTACAACTTAAGGCGTGCTTGAGCGTCGCGAAAGATAGTTTAGAAACAAATCCCGTTTATCGGCTACTTTTAGCGATTGTAGCAGTATAGCAGAAACGACGTCTAAAAATAATCCCTAACCTTAATGAGCCCGAAATAGAGCTATTTCCAGGAACAAACTCTCAGTTGCGGCGCAAAAATTTAGCTGCAAATGTTCAGAAATAAAAATAAAACGAGTAAATATTATTTTAATTATCACAGTTGAGTGACCAATCCGAATGAGGAGTTAGAAGCCGAGACCAAGGTGATGCTACATCAATTTTTCACAGGATGCAAATCTCATTTTCTTCTAAGGAACAGCAGAGCGAAGAAATGCTGGGCTTTCTTTATGAAACAGAAACAGCACACGAGACGCACAGGAAGGCCGGCCCAAAAATTAGATGCGACGACAACACCAAGAAGTGGCTATGGCACAAAAAAAAAATAAATTATCTGCTGTACTATAGCACGCCATGCATTTTGTTTCGATCTATCACTCCTAAATATTATATCCACGAAGCTGGCAAATGGATGGCGTTTCCTTTGCATCAAACGTAGAAGGAAAAGAATGCGATGAGGTGGCGCGATTTGGCTTGCAGTTTGACCTCAGCACCATAGGCACTCTCTCCTTCATCACATGATACCTTGTCGGTACCGAACTTCACGCGCGTCGCTGAAGTTCAGTTTCTTCTTCTAAAGGAAAAAGCGTGTATTCCGTCGCACTCTATTGCACTGTAATATAAGTTTTTCTTCGTTTCATAAATCAATGTCACATCGTCTTGTTCACAGCTTCAAATTTCTCGATTAAGCAACCACTCAGCTGCTATAATTAGGCAGTTAGTCGTAATTATTTACTACAATATTTAAAATGTTTTGCTAAAAAACTGTCCTCCGAGGCTGACATTTTGTTCCTGCAATTATACCTATTTCGAAATTCCTATGGTAAGGATACCAAGAAAGTGCTCGCTGAAACACCCCGCACATAACATAACCCACTAGCCTAAGAGTCTCGTGTTGAGGACAACCTAGCGTCGGCGTAAAGGCCATAAGCGCATTATCCTCACTGGCCAAAAGCGCCACGACCTGTCAGCTACATGACGTCGTTCTAGCCTTTCACACCCCACAACGTTCGGGCCACAACGTCACGGCAGTCATTGAGCGAAAGTGGATGAAACAAGACATCTAATGCGGAATAAATGTCATCGCATGCAATAAATTGTTTTTATGTATGAAGGAAATATTTAAATATTTTCCTAATCATATTGCAGACATTACACAGCTCAGGAGCGGTGGTGCTGCCACTCATTTATTTCTGAAACCACAGAAGTCGAGCCAGAGGTAGCATCAATGGCTCCCTCTAGTGTTTAAAGGTACCATGGGCAAATAACTGGGGTGCAGATTTACAGTATGGTGCCTAGATTTCAGTCCTTTCTTCAAGCTTTCCCACCGAAAGGCCCCTTCATGTAAATATGTCTAACAGCCACGCATTGCGGTCTGCACTAATGAGAATATTGACGTTGTTGTTCATGTAGAAGTCAAACGCTCCATTTCTTCGAGTAATTTAACTTCTATTCATTTTAGTCAAATTAATAAACACGTGCCAGCTGCGGGTCAGAAAATAAAAATTACAGCAATCCTATGGCGTTCCTCTATGAAAACGTCGCCCTCGTACTGCTGGCAAAGTCAGTAACAAATTAGTTACTCCTGCAGGTAGAAATACGTACAGATGTGAACACAATCGTCAAAGGATCATCCATGCCCACTTGGTCTTGAACGGCTTTAACGTCGGCACTCCCACCCTGAGTCAGGTCTCCAAACGAAATGCAACCCCTGCAATTGCAATACGTAGACTGAATGCCACAGCCACTGTTTGATGTCAGCTCACCACGGCATCTTCCAAAGGACTGGTAACCAATCGTATGGTAATGCAGTTCGTGAGGTAAGCTTCCTCAGATTATCCAGCTGAGGGTCTTATGATGATCTCAAATATTGTAAAGTGTTAGCGTCGTTGGCAGCGCTGCCACCTGTCGCCCTATATGTGAAGTGACCTTTTTTATGAATGGAGCTGTTTGAACCATAAATGAATGCTTGGTTAGTGTTAGATGTTTTCCTATGACATGAGACCTCATCTCCATCATCCATCCGTCTTGTGTTCCCACTTACCTACTCGATTTATGCTCCTGCTCTCACCGGTGCTGTTATGCCAAAGTATAGTATTCTCAGTGGCCTGCCACATTTCGAAGAACCTCTCGGCTGGTGGTGGAAGTATAACAGATTATAGTCTATTTAAAGCGATACACAGTGTTCTCACGGACTTGGCGTACTAGAACCCTCGAGTAGACAACTCATAATACGCCGTCGAGTTCTGCATCCACGTTCATTGCACAATCTCCGCATTTGAAGAGGCAATGTAAAAAAACTTCATATGCGCCTCCATTAAGATTATCTCATCTACTATTTCAGTGACTGCGGCCAAGGATATCTTGAACACGTCTTGAAGGATATGAACATAGCTTCATTTTATTGTTATTACCTTTTTTTTATGAAGAACTACTTCTGCTGTGCAGCCGCTATAGACCTCCTTTTAGCACTTTCGCATACGTCTCATTTACACTCTGAGTTGTTCGCACTCCCTCCATCTTGCAGACACTGTAATTTGCCTTTCTAATGAAAAACCAGCTAATAATGGCATTTTTGTTTTCATTGCAGTACAAAGCACCATGGCGAAATGTGGAAAGCAGCACCGTCATATAGGACAAGTGCATGACCCCTCTTAAGGGACTTGCAAGCGCATATCATGTAAAACATCGTACTAACTGCAACCTATGTTTAGGAAAATACATAGACTGGCGCAGATACTACCTCCCAATGCCCCTGAAGGATTGCTTAAGAGATATATCAGTTTGTTTCAGGTAGACTTGCCGTCATTTATATCTCAAGTGGGCAAGCTTTTTATGGCATGCATCGAGCTGACATACACGGCTGCGGAAAAAAATGTGTTCTTTTGAACTTCGGGTATAAGGGTCATACTTGAAATCAAAATTCCTCAGCGCTTAAAGGGTGTATTAGATGAACCGAAGTACATGAACGTTACAAGTAATTATTTGTGCAGTACTTAGTAAAACGTTTGATACTTGTTTGTGGACGGTTGCCTGTTAGTGGCTTGTGTCGGGAAACTAATGACTCAGCTTCCTTGTGGCTTTGACATATTATATTAGCGTCGTTTACAATTAGGCCGAAAGAAGCTCCTGAAAACGCAGAGGTATTTTCGTGTCGTAGTTTTGTATTGCAGGTAAGTTGCATTTGTAAAAAGTGATGTCACAAGTGAAACCTTGCCGCGCATATGTTGGCAGCTTTTTTGTGCGCTTGTTTTAGGCATGACTTTTATCGTCCTGCGCTTGTACTCACGGCGCTTTCTGGTCCCCATCTGCAATCACTGATTTGAGATGCGGGTACCTGAAGCAGAAAAATATAAACAAGGCTATGCATTATATACAGAAAAATATTTACGAAGAAATTCAAGAAATTGAGAAGCAAGAAACAGAATACAGCTGCATCAAAGACTTTCTTTGAAACAATCTGGCACAAAAAAAGCTTTTCCATTGCAGCAAAAAAGTGTCAGAGCAACTTCGGTCAAGTGAAACGCGACACAAAACATACGCTTGTTGATTCAGCAACAGTGTTCTTTCATGATATTCAGTCTAAGCTATTGTTTATAGACACTGCGATATTCTTATTAGCGGTTGTCAACCTTATGTTGCCAGTGCTTGCATTCTATGCCTTTCTGCCAACTATCAAAACCTCGGCGCCTTTATCAGCTCGCGTTATCCAGCATAGTTGCCTCCACATAAACATGGAATTTCACCTTATGCATAGCATTAGTAAATATTAGTCTGAGTATCTCTGTAAGTAACCTAGTGTCATGCACTGTATTGATTTGAACAAAAGCCTAAACATGTAACGCATTGAAGTATTGCCGCTGTTCTTAATGCATAATTGTCAATCAAACTCAGTGGCGGCTAGTGAGGACGAAGTCGAAAGATAGAATTTTAGGCGCAGCGGCTGCATTTCGAAAAATGATCTTGCATTCTGGCATTGGTGCAGGATAAATTAAAAATGAAACTGCTAGTCATAATAAAGCACTCCCACTTTATGACTAGCAGCTTACCGGTATCGCTCAAGAGGATAGCATACAACAGTTGCATATCACCTGTACACACCTATGGGGCTGAAACGTAGAGGCTAACAAAGATGGTTCTATTTAAGTTGAGAACGACGCAAAGGGCTATGGAAAGAATAATGGTAGAAATAACGTTAATAGATAGGAAACGTTCAGAGTAGGTCAGAGAAATAACTCAATTCACTGACATTCTAGTGAAAACTAGGAAGAAGAAATGGGCATGGGAAGGACATGTAGCTTGAAGAAAGGATAGCCGATGATCGCTTAGGGCAACAAATTGGATTCCAAGGGAAGGAAAGCGTAGCAGGGGGTGGCAGAAAGTTAGGTGGGCGGCTGAGGTTAAGACGTTCGCAGGGGTCAAGTGGATGCAGGTACCACCGGACCGGGTTAATTGGAAGAATATGGGAGAGGCCTTCGCCCTGCAATGGGTATAGTCAGGCTGATAATGGTGGTGATGATGACTATAATAAAGAAGGCGCGTGCTTTTATTTTGATTTTTGTTGTCATCATTCAACATATAAATCATAAGCATATTTTTCGAATGAAATTATCACTTTCAAGTCGGCGGTTGTGTTTTGCGACTGAGTTTTGCCCTTTGCCTTGGAGAGCTGTTAAAAATACCTAACTACCAACTCGTCAAAATAAAAGTTTTAATTATTATGTTCTAAGCATCTCTGATTCTTTTTTTTTTTCTGCAGCAAAGATTGACTCTTTAGGCTGTCTGTTAATGTGGTGACCAGTTTTGTTTACGTCTTCGTTTGCCAAGAGGAAAGTCAGGTCCTACACTCCCGTTGACGTCATGATATTAAGAGCACCTACTTTTTCGAGTTGAGTTGTCCAGGCTTGGAATGACGGAGCTCCGGTATAAGTGAGCAAAGGATCTCATAGTAGTTGAATGCCTTGAATGGCTCAGCAATGTAAATCCCTTTAAAGTCAACCTGTCATTAGGAACAGCAAAACAAGACGGAAGGTCAATTACGAAATTCCAATGTGTCATACCTGTTGTCATGTATATGATAACTGATCTTTCGTGGTTACTTTAAGATACTGGAAAACGAGGAGCATTAAATATGCAATCGACCACCAAAACGATTTGTCGGAACGCGCCCTTCAGTTATAGCGAAAAGTGAATCAGGCACATGACGGAGCCGCTTCTTTAAGTTGTTTTATACAAATATATCACAAAGCACAGATCGCAGCATTGAACTCTGTCCGTGGCAGACGTCAAGTGTTCCCTTAAATCGATAGTTACCGAACCGTGTAGGCAGGAACATATCTTGAAGATGAAGTGTCGATCATGAATGAAAAAGCCTTCAAAGGGACCCTCTCAATAACCACATATATGCATCTTGCATAAGTCTATTAGGTTTTTGCACTTTGATGTACAAGAAGCAGTCATCTACTTAGATGGTTTGCGTTTTAGTTTAAAGCAAATATTTTCGCTAATTAAGGTAAAGAGCAAAAGTAAAATACAAAAACAACAACTCTTTCCTTGGCCTATCCGACTGCTGGCTTTTTCTCTTCATGTATCATTACGAGCAATTAATTTTCCTATATATTTTCTGCAAAATATATAGATATGAGTAAGTGCCTTAAGGGCGGTCGTAAAGGTAGAAAAGTCTCCACTCTATTTTAAGAAAAAAATCATCTTCTACAGCCTTTTCACTGGCAAAAGCTTCAATAAAAATCATGCAGCGTATAATATCCGAGAAGAATTGTAGAGGGAAGCCGTCACCGCTTCCGCGTCACACCCTAAACTTTGCAGCCTCTCTAAAGTTTGTTTTCTAGAAAAGCTGTTTCGTCAAACAGGCCCAACTTACTAGGACATCATTTATTTATGAGGCAAGTGTAAGATATTACAAGATACGTTTATACGCATATTGGTGATAACTGTCTAAATAGACAGTTGCAAAATGGCAATAATAATGTTTTTTGGGCTTTGTCGCAAGCAAGTAACCGAAGCCGCCACAGAAACCAGCGGTTGCCGTCTTGAAACTTATCGGAAGGAAGCAGGAAATATCTCAAGATACTTTTATGAATATATTCACAGCAATGAAGAATATTTCCAATGCTTAGCAAACTTTGGCTTCTGAAATTTGTCCGATGTCCACAACGAATAACTTATAGGCTTAGAAAATCAATGGTGCGCACTGAACTTAATAGCAAAAAAGTACACACCTCCACATGAAGAACCTGAAGAAATATTGATGTTACAGTTATGACACAACATGTGTAAAGACAGTTAAAAATGTCTACCGGAGTTTGTTCTCAAATTGGAAGTATTATTTATGAAATTCTGAGATATTAAATGTTATAGTGTAGTGTGTCCTCTCAACTGTATGGCTCTGAGTGCGACGTCAATACGGGGATACATGTCTCTGGTCTGCTAGATTTCAAGGCGACAACGTTAAGGTATCGTTCTGCTGTAAACTCGGCGTTTCCACGGCTTCAAGACATTTATTTGTCGAGATTGGTAGTCACATAGTCATGACGTTGCATGTAGTGCCGATACTTCAAATAATCAGAGACGACCAATCCAGGCGGGATTTGAGCGCGAGCGTTGCTTCTGTACACCGAGACTTAACTTTATGTTGCAACGTATCATAATTGATTAGTTGATATTGTATTTCGTAGGGGGGTAACGGTGCAACTTGAAAGATCCGAAAAAATCGCATACAGGCACTGCCGAATGGAAGGAAGGAATAGCTCAAACGGACGGGACGTGTAGGAAGGCGAGACAGACACGTGAGCTGACACATGAGCTGTGAGCTGCTCATGTGTCCTTATCCTCCCATTCAACATGAACCAACCAGCCCGACAAAGCCCTCTTCTTGAAAGCACTGCCGAAACTGATATAGAGTCCGGTTTGTTTGGAGAATGCATCTGTAGAGCCCGAACTATGTATTGGATTGGTCAGTACTTGTCTTTGCTTGTGGACCTTTGTTTACTTTGGGCTGTTACGTCCTTTCGATGTTAAAGCCTGTGTACGAATGAGAGTGAATTTAATACTCACGAGGAAAGAGCAATGATTAGTTTATAATAGGCGCTTCATCTCTCAATAGTTCTCACTTTACATCTTTCTTTAAAAGTTCACGTGATACATCTGCTGTCGATGCTCGTTTATCTATCACTTGTTCCTCTGTTGCAATTTATTTTCTGGTGGCATGGACAATAAGGGGCGTCCAAAGGCATTCGACATTTCCATAGCATTCTCTTTTCATTATAGTTAAATAATAAAAAAATTTAGACTGCCCCGCCACCTTTTTGAGCCATGTCTGCCATCTAACGTGGCGGCGAGGTTTCAAAGAGGGCTGCATAGGTCTTGGTATGTTCGATTGTGGCCTAGTCGTTCCCTAATAAAGGAGTTGTCGAAGTGTGTAGTTTCTTCCAGTTCGATCACCTCAACGTATCTCTTGAAACTCACAACCCGCTGATCAATAACATATTAGCGCCTTCCGTCAGCAAAAACAAAAAAATGGAGCTCCTGTAAACCGCCGTTGGATAGCTGACCTCTGATTGAAGTCATTTTCGAACCCAAACTGCCCGTGGGATTGTCCAGCGTTGAAGCCAACGCGGATCCGCCACCTGGTGGCAGCTGGCCTCTCCCCCTATAATCCGCATTCATATGCTGTTTGGACAGTGAGACCGCGTCATCGTTCACTCCTCGATTTCATTGCATCAGCCAACCTTTTTTCATTTATTTGACCACGCCCTTCATCCATCATAACATTCCTCTTATGCCCTGAGGCAATAAACTTCGCAAAAAAAAACAAAAAGTCACCTGACAGCTATCGCATGTCAGCTGCACGCTGGTAATTCAGTAAAACACGTTGTTTGGCTTGATATAAATCATTAGTGCGAGTCAACAAGCGGTCGCCACCGATTCCGCGGCCTACTACCATAATGTTGACGTGGTAATATTCGCTGCTCATATCTTGCTATCAAACTTCTCACACAATTCACTCTCGACTCAAACGCGCTACCGCTGTGACTGACGTACTTTCGTTGAACTGGGTTGAAAGGCAGCATGGTTAGACAATCAGCATATCGAGGTCACAAGTAGGGAGCGCTAAGGAGCCCGACCACCTAAGCTTTCGCGGCATACTCTTAAAGTCAACTGAAGTGTCCACTGTGTCTTGAAGGTTACGTCTTTAAATTCGCCGTTCATGAGAAAATGTAGCGTCGGCGTTGGGATCGAAGAATGCCGGGCATGGTTCTCGGAGGTGGTAGCCGGTAGCTGACATGATAGGGCACAGCTTTGTGGTAAGGTTGTGGGACGTTACGTGGCCGATTTTGCAGCAACTGCCAACTAGGCTTCTAAATTCAGATAAGGGATAAAGGGAATAAGCCTTCTAGGCATTCCATATTAGCCTACCTAGGTGGCTAAAATCATGCATGCATGATTTATCATACGTCTTGATTAAGCGGGTGCTTTCTCTCTCAGGTGTTCATCAAGAGTACCGTTTTTGCCAAAAGTAACCAGGCTGCATGTTTTACTTCTCTCTTGTGTTATAAAGTCAATAAGGATTTCCAGATGATAAAAACTAATTAAGAAGTGAGAACAGGCACTCTCCTTTACGTTTCAAAGATTTAGAGCTTCAGACTTGCTGTGAATTATCTGCCACATAACCAAGAAGTAGATCCTGCAGCCTGGTTAGTTTTGGCAAGGACGATACACGGTAATTTACTGCTATTTTCCGAGTTTATTTGAAAGGTAATACAAGCTGAAGTAAAGGTGCAATGATTAAGAGAGTGGCAAAAGCCACGCACTCTAATGAGGGTCCACGAGCGGACCCCCGAGCAAAGACCACGCACTCTAATGAGAGTCCACGAGCGGACCCCCGAGCAGAGTCCCTAACCTTATGGGCCCCTGAAACGGTTCCTTCTCCAGTATTCCAGTGGAAGAGATCCATAGACGTGGCCGATCGTTGTGAGTATTCGAGCCACATTTAAAATAATTGCGTATAGCTCACAAATTAAAAAAAAAGTTTCTAGTTACGTCTCGCAACCGATTAGAAATCAGGCTCCCCTCCCGCTTCAACGAACCTTCCATGTGACGTCCTCGGGGTTTGTGGGTGCGCCCACTCTTTGGACGGGACCAAGTGACGCGGCCGAAACAGAGCGGGGTGTTGCGCCGTCGCGACTTGGGGTTTTATTTTTTTTCTTTTCGCGCTGATGTGCGTTGTATTGACGGGAGATAAGACCACTGATATTCTTCGGCATCAGCGACGCTACCATAAAGCCTACTATGTTAAGGAGAGGACTGATAGGAAGCATATCACTGATCTGCGCTCTCTATTTTTAGTACATAGCTTTTCATGGGCCCTTCAAATAAGACCTCCCGCCCCCTTCAGTTTTTCCTTTCCTGTCGAGGTGCTCATGGCATGAATTACGCGCTCGTCTTGGTTTATTGCGATCTGTAAAGCACAGAGTAGCAAATCACATTGTATGATAGGCTGCCACAGTCCAGATCCACTTGACAATCTAGACTGTTGTTTGTTTTTAATGGTGAATTCCTCCGCGTAAAAGAGCGTCGCCCCTTTCGACACACCCTCGGATATGATGTCAGGCACCAAGATACATTTTATTGGACGCTGTTTAATGTGAGGTTTATTTCTACTGTAGGATGCACCCTGTCCACAATTGTCATTACGGCTTAAGACGAGAACAAAATAGTGATTTTGTCTCTTCTTCTGAGATCATCACACCTAATATCTATCAAAACAAAATACGCATGTATGAAACGAGGCTTCAGGAACACCATGTGCATGAAACCAAATGCAAATATGAGTAGCCCTTAGATGTCTTGAGGTCATCACAGACGCTAACTCGGTGTAATGCAATTTAATATTAGGTATTTATGAAATTCGCTACGGCGTTCTGCACCCAAATAAACCGTAATTAGAAGAAGCGAGAAATTACGCAATAAAAAGATGGCAGTGCTTAACGTATACCTAAGCCTCGCCCAGATCTGTTCCAGCCCCACGTTTCCGAAAAAAACGCTATTTGCTGCACCCAACACGAGCCCTATTTTCCTACGTGTTCGTACTCTCTCCTTCGTAGTGTTACATGGAATAAGAATGTATCTTTGCGTTGGATCCGGAAATGAGGGGCTTTGGTCCCTTCTCTGCGTCGTCGGTGGAATGACAAATGGTTGTAATCAACCGACATATTTCCGATCATCATGTTTCAATGGAACTACATTACGTTAAAATCTTGTGGACTTGATCAGCTAAAGCTTCTATGTGACAAGTCTCCCTCAGCAGGGTAAGTGTTCGGTAGAACCTTGAATGCAAATGTCGCAAGGCAAAAGTGCATAATCGCATTATTGGGGACTTGTGCGAACTATTAACATTCAAAAACATATAAAGTTTCCTGCAATGCTAAACTAGCTAAATGTTTAAAATTGTTCTTATTATGCTAACTAGCCAGAAATTTCATCAACCTATATAAAGCAGAAATTGCAATTATGAGAATATTCTTCCCTGTGGGCTGAATAGGATGTCCTACATCTGATGAAAGTGGGCGAAGCAAGGAACAGTGCATAGGTAAATATCGCACATGAACACGTGATTCTTTATCTGTTGTATTATTTCGCAATCGAATAGAACCCGCAGAGTACCACTTTGAAGAAAAATATTTTTCTGGTTTTGTAATGGAGGATCGTCGGGCAGGAATCGCATCTGGTAATTTCATACTAGTATGGCGTTGATGAGCTGCCTTCATAGCTTTTTCAGAAAGCCAAAGTGTTCATTAGACCAATATTTGAGAGTCCGTGCGGCCGATAGTTCATTACAAGAGCTCCGTAGACAAAACCAAAAAGACGCATTCACCGCTTTCAAGACTTTAGGTTTACAGTGTAATTCTTTCGAAGTTAGAATACGTGGAATGCTTCATTCCCGAGGTATATGTAATTTGTAATAGCCACAGGGCGTTGGAGGTCAATTTTACACCAAACACACGATTATGTTTTGAGTCAGTCGCAGTAGGTAAGGGATCGAGAACAGATGTCTTTTTCTTTCAAGCAGGTAACAGCCACTGGGTAGTTAATAACGTCTTCTTCATTACCTGTTCACTGGTCTACATTATGAGCGTGAGACGAAATACAGATTTAAAGCCAGCTGTGCCGTCAAACGCCCAGATATTTAGGCTAAAAAAGTAGGCAAAGCACTTCAGATTTCACCTCATTCCCGCAGAGCAATATGTTCCTAAAAGATAGGTTCCCACACAAGAACAAATAATGTACTTCGTTAAATTGGCATGCAGCTTAATATTCACAATATCAAATTGCTGTAACCCATAAATGCAGTTAAAAGAAATTTATTCTCGCGAGCGCCAATGGAGCAGGAACTCCAAGGAAAGCTAATAAAAAGAACACGTTTGCAAGAGTAAAATAATGATGCAGAGGAAGAGCAGAGTCTCATCCCAAGGGAACATGAAAACTTTATTCGAAAAACATAAAAGCTATTAAGCCATCGGATGCTTCCCTTCTCTAGAAGTAAAAAAACCTTCTCTACAAAATATTTGCCGCATACATGGTGGTATCGGGTCTCGTATGTGGCGCAGATTTATTCGCTGCTGATTATGTCGCTTTTTTTTACCTGTACAGTGCGTAGCTTGTAAACATTCTGAAAGCAGCAGCTTTTCCTGCATTGTGTGTTGAATTTCCTTCATTGATTCCGGTAATTTTAATTTCCGCGTTTGATAGAGCGTTCGGGATGCTTCAGTGTTTATCATACCTTAGCAATAGCGCTCTACAAAAGCTATGTGTTTATCAAGCTGCGAGTACAGAAACATTAAGCTTCGAGTTATTTGAACCGCCCTACTCCATGAATAAAATTTGAAATGACTACGCAGTTAATAGATGGCATATTTATTTAGCTTGCTCCTCACTACTGACGGATAATGAGGAAACGAACACGCACTTGGAAGAAACTAAAACTGGAAACAAATTATAAAACCTTTCCGTTGAAGGCCATTAGCGGGTGAAGCAAAAGACTCACCGTGTTTAAACATTTCTCCATTTCTGCAGCCGTCAGGGCAAAATGAACACTTGCCTGAAAAATAAAGTACGCGCTTACATATTATCAGCATAATTTTGGAGTTTGAGGTAGGAAGTAGTCCTAAGATCCGGTTCAGGCTCTTAAAGTTACTTCAATTTTCATCTTAAAGTAAAACACAAGAAATAAACAAGAGAAAGGAGTGTGAATGTGGAATGTCACGCACAGAGGAACCGTTAGCCTGGCGTACAGCCACTTTCAAAAGTGCACATTCCACGGGCTTTGCTTTTGAGCATTACAACACATCTCCAGCGCTAGACTTCTCTTAGATGACGATAACGACCGCTCGCACGTTTTCTAGCTTATTTATTTCATTATTTCTTCCAGGAGCTATGTTACAAGGCGTACAAGCAATGCTTTCGGGTCATGCAATTTTGATAAATATTATACAGAGAAAACACGGTTAAGTACTTCTGTAATGTTATTCGTCGTTCTGAAACCAGAGAGAGATGCGCACGCGCAGTCTAACCAGATGCAGGCAGCTAGAGGCTGGCGAAGGGAGTGGTTTATCAAGGCTATGAACGCTTATCATTTCTACCCTCGTGAACCACTGAGTTATAAATTGCTAACCTCATCATACGGGATCAAAAACACGAACAGAATTACAACATACTTGTTTGCTATTATCTTTACAATGATTATTCCTTAGCGCAGTGGAACTATAGATCATTTTTACAGAAATTAGAACAGAGGTCAGGGATGGCCTTTGATTCAGCAGTTTGCCTGAGAAACGATATATTGGTTCTATAAGGCGTTAAACAGATTTACCTTCTGTTCAACTCATCTGTTGGCATCTGAAATAAACTCCAGTAGAGTTTTCAAAACGTACTTAGGACATAAAGAGTCTTGTTTTGTGAACCCATGTCAACTTAAAAAGCGCGTTGACATTGGTTTTTCTTTTTACTTGGAGCTATCTTCACCTTGAGTGGGAGTCAATCGCGTCAGTGTGTTCAATCTACGTGCTGCTAGACAATAGCGGCAAAAAGTCCCTGTGCTGTGCCGCAGGGCACAGCTTCAGCGCGAGAGAGATGGGCGCCGGAGACGAGCGATGGTGATGGCGATGCCGCAGCGTT
>JAJIZL010067770.1:0-12171 GCA_023969395.1 Amblyomma maculatum
GTTTTGAGGATCTTGTGGACCGAATTTTGGGGTGGTGGAAGGCACCATTTAGCTAGCCGTAGTCAAATTATGTCGGTCACAAACTTGGATTAAATTCAGACGAAGTAAACTTTTGAAGATCTGATAGGCCAAATTTTGGGGGTGGCCCAATTAAATTTGGAAGTCCTCACTGAGCTGGTCATAGTTAAATTAGGTCGGACACAAGTGTTGATTAAATTCAGGCGAAGTAAAGTTTTGGATGATCTGGTGGGCCCAATTTTGAGGATTGCTCACTTAAACTTGGAAGGCATTCTTGAGCTGGCCATAGTCAAATTAGGTCAGACATTAATTTTGATTAAATTCAGATGAAATTAAATTTTGCGAATATGGAGGCCCAAATTTTCGGCGTGTCCCACCTAAATTTGAAAGGCACCACTGAGTTGGCCACAGTAAAATAAGGCTGGACACCAATTTTCGCCAAATTTCGACGAAATGAAATTGCGGTGTCCAGCCAAATTGTGGGGGTGGCCCAAATAAATTTGGAAGGCACGATTAAGTTGAACATAATCAAATTGGGTTGGAAACCAATTTTGTTCAAATTCGAACGAGGTTAAACTTCAGCAGGAGCCCGGAAGACCAATATGTGGGGGCGGCCTACCTAAATTTGAAGGTCGCCGCCGAATTGGCCCTATTCAAATTAGGCCGGACACCAATTTTGGCCAAATTTCGGGAGTCCGGAAGGCCAATTTGTGGGGTTGGGGACAGATACTGTCTGCGACACATGCCAGTCCTTTCGTCTCGTTAAATCTCGTTCGGTGCCCGTCTCTCGGTTTTACTGCGATTACACCTCTAGGTCACTGATAACGGGCGCTAAGAACATTTCGTGCTCAATATGCTGAAAAGGCAGCGCACGAGAACCATATGCATGGAAGGGAGAAAGCAGCAAAAGAACAAATCAAGCCATGTTGGCCGGTTTCACTTGCGTGGGTGGAAAGCAGTACCGGTCTGTAATCTATAGCCGCCGTCAAACCCAAGCACGCATTTTGTGCGACACCTGACCTTGAGGGTGTTCTTGGTGAAACAGCGAATCAAGTCAACGCATAGCCAAGTCATCTAGAGCTTAGTAAACCCCCTGCGCACCCAGGGCCACCAGGGTGAAAGTTGTACACCATGTTGAAAGGACCTGGCCTTTCGTTAAAACTTTGGCCTACGCGCTTTCGCACAGATTAACCTCGGTCAAACCACGACTAATTTTTTTGCTCGGTCCGATGTATGAGTTGACAAGGAAAACGCGAAGGCGATCGTTAATTGCAGATATCTCTAGTATCACAAATAGACCGAAAATTTAGCGGGAGGATGATATGTCATTCCGTATATCTATCAGTACCTTAGGCTTTTCTTCTCCTCTGTGGACCTTGTTTAATGCTGCTTTAATCATCAAATATATTTAAATGTTCTTTCTTATCTAGACAGGTTCCTTAAAAAGTACCTGAAATCATAATATTCCCCTAATAAGATCGCAATTCATAAATGAGGAGTAAGCTTCTACACCTATTCGATCAGCTAGGGTTATTACAATTTGGCCATATCATACATAAAATTACAGAATTTAGATATTCTTGGGCCATCGTGAGAAACTACTACAATATAATTTTTGTAATGATAACTTTTTTCCAAAGCGAATTAAAAAAAAAATTGCACAATGGAGTCGAAGGCACTTGCAGCACGAGTACCACCCTGAAAGTTCTGCACCTTTCTGGCCACGTATGTAGCCGGCAACTGCTATGAAGTGCCCGATCTGGCACAGTCAAGAAAAAGCGGCTTTTTCCGCCCAAAGGACCCCCGCAGCCAGTAGTGGCGTAGCAGACTCACATGGCTTCGTGGATATATCCCATCGACCCGTTACCGTGGCACGCAGGGTTACATAGGAGAGGGGGTTCAGCACAGCTTAATCGGATTAAAGGCTGCGTCAGGAAAATTGGTCGACCCCACTGGCTGAAGGGCTCAGCTTCTTCGAGGGGCATCTGATGCTTATATATTTGGGTTGTATCTGGCATCTCTGAAATGTTGCTCCTTTGGTCGTAAGCTGATAAAAAGCTGATAATTAGGCTCTTGCATCCGAAAATTTACAATAAGTTTATTTTTTGGGTGGCGTCAAGTCGCCAAGAGCAATCTTTCTTTCGACGGCTCAAACCATGGTGACAGCAGAATTCGTTTACATGTGGCATTTGTGTGCCGAGTTTATTATGCTATTGAACACGCGGGTGCATAGTCGCTTTCCGTGCAGAATTTTGCAGCTAAAGTAACCTACATCAATTCTACTGTAATTGTTTTTGCCTAAGATTTTGACTGGGAAAACAGTGCTTCCTTTCATTGGTACTACGCACACCAAAAATTCTGGGGACTCTTAAGCTCCGCGTTTAAGCAAATGACACATCACTAACGACTCCCGCCTGCGAATCCCCTTGCTGATCCTCGTTCAAGTACATGCACTCAGCTGCTCGCTCAATCCCTAATTCCTTAACTTTTGTCTCTTTCGTCTCATACACAGCCCACAAGATCACAGTCGTAAGCTGATTCGGGCTCCTGGAAGGTTCTTAACTCACCTCAAAAATCTTCGCAGGGGTTAACCCGATTATAGTGCGGAAGCACACGGTCTTTTCGTCTTACTTCCTTTATCTCGCTGTAATTGCTGTTTTATACGACACTTACCTGACTCACTTTCTGCGGCTATGGGCCTGGTGCGCTGCGGTTCTAGTTGTAATGTGGCGCCACCTAGGAACCGCCGCGTCAAACGGCAGAGGTTCAACCGTAGCCTGCGCGATCAATTCAAGTGAAACGCGCGCTTGATCTCGGAGGCCGCGTGTTTAACCTTACTTTCGGTACAATATGGGAGTAGCCCCGCCAGATGGCGGATGTTTAGCCCATATTTAAACCTGGTTATAAAGGGCGAAAGCACCCGCTGCGGTGGCTCAGCTGTTGATTCCAGGCTACTGAACTCCACTACCCGGGCTAAAAGCCGACCAATTCGAGTCCGCTGCGATAGTTTCTTTTTAAATGTGAAGGCACTCAAAGAGGTCGTGGTCAGTCACCATGATGAGTCAGAATTATGCGTTGGATGAGGGATCCGCTATACCGGACTGAATTTGAATTACCCGCGCGAGGCCACGTAGATATGTGACCTTACCACAGAGCTTAGCCAATCAGAGGCTCAGCACTAACAAGAAGGATCGGACAAGATTTTTGATCGATGGTGGTGAGCGTATGAGTGCTTTCGCATTAATAAGGATGCCCGAGTTAGCAGCCTCTCACAACTTAGTAATACCACAGGGTCTCATCGTTACGTCTCCAACCTGCCGAAGAATCCAAACGACGAGTTAGGGCTCTACCCATGTCGCGTACCAACTGCCTGAGCCATGCCCGACATTTTTGGCTCACAACGCCAGCGCCGATGCCCGATTTTCTGCAGAACAGGGCCTTCAACGCTTTTGAGTTAAAGGGACAGAACACTGGCCAAAATATGTCATGAGATTATGGTGGAGATGAAAAAATCTTGTCTCATATAGTAAGTAGAGATCGAGCACTACAATATCAAAGAAAATAGGCTTTACAGTTTTAATTTGCCATTAAAAATCGCATAAAAACAACCGGGGCGCTATCTAGCGGACAAACCCTAGTACTTTCAGTGTAGCCCCCCACGTGACTACATGTCAGCAAAATATCGCTGATTTTCGCAACTGCACACTGTTCTTTTTTCTTCTAGGAGTGCTTGCCATAACTTATATTTTGTGCTCTCTCCAGTGCTTCCTTAAATAAAAACCACCGCTGCTTTCGCACCGCGAGAGGTATGCTTTTAGGTTTTGCCACTAGATGGCGCCACAGTGTTTGCAATTTCGTGAATGAAGCGATGACAGTTCCTACTAAAACTTTCGTCGACGAGGGCGTGCGTTATTGTACCGTAACAGCATCGAGTGTGAAACTGAAAAAGACGTTACTCTACGCAAAAAATGTCTGATTACTGTCTGGCGAGTGAAAGTTATATCTGTTTTCGGTACGTCTTTTTTGTCGACCACCAGTGGTCATCGCGGTCGCTGCTCATGATTTCCAGCATCGGACTACATAAAAGCGGGCGCACGCATTTATCGAAAAATTCCCGGTAAAAATTTTCTACAGCGTTTCTAACAAAGCCGTTATGGAATCGAACATTTTAACATCAATCTTTCCACTGCGGCGAAAAAAAATCGAGACCTAAATTCCAGTGTTTTGACCCTTTAAGATATACTTCATTATCGCGTTAATGGTTACCATTTGCAAACTCACCTTGCGTATCGTTCGCGCACATAATCTTTTAACGGCTCATTCTGTCGGCCACGATACAGTGACAGACTTCCGTCACACATAGCTAATGTGACGTCATATCTGATTAGGCGGCAATTTCGAAAATTTACTCAGTAGGAGTCTCGTCAAACTGATGACGCTATCAACGCAGTTCAGTAGTGATATCATAACATTAATTGGTCGTTAAATAGTTATTAATTAGTAACAGATTAATAATCGAACCTCCCTCTATCGGATCCCCAGCCGAGCGCTTTAACCTGCTGCGCCACTGCCGGGATGGTGAAACGCACATCATAATTAACCTTGTCTGTTGTGAGGATGATTGTAGCGATGACTATGACACTGCAGTCAGTGATAACGACAATGATGATGTTAGCGATGATGACGGTGCATTATAGTTGATAATGATAATGAGAGCAAACGTGATGCATCGCGTGCAACAGCAACACTAAGGCTTTCGCATTTCTGGAGTGTAGAAATTCCACAGTGCTTTTGGAACTTTTTTTATTTGTGCAGTACTGGTAATCTATGCTTACACCAGTGCGATAATGCAAGCTCGCCTCCTAGCTCGGCAACCTCCAAATGTAACTCGGCCACTGCACAGTACGCGCACTGCGTTTATAGATGCTAACACGAAAGACAGAAGACAGGCACGACAGGGACGAAGCGCGGACTACCGAGTATCGGCAACAGTGCAAAAATGAACCACCACTGTGCACTTAGCCCAGTTTGGTGCCCTAATGAGCGAATGCTTCAAATTCCGACTCTTCGCTACGTCATGGAAGCGCAGCGGTCACGAGTATCTGCGCTTCGAGTCAGTCCACAGACAATCTTGATCTCCTTGCGTTCCTCCCGCGCCTTCCCCCCATGCACTGAGACAGTCACCGCGGACACTGTCCTCAATGATATCCCATCTAATTCCATCGAGATCCTGAGAACGAGGTGGCTAGGATGGAATTGACCTCATCGACAATTCTCTGGTCCTCCAAGAGCCGTGAGTTGAGACGCCATGCCCCCTTCGCATGGCTTTTCAGAGCCATCTGGACAAAGGACAATCATTTTATGGTCGCTCAAAGCTGAGGGAGCTACCCACGTAGAGTTCATGTTAGAAGCAAGTGTCGTAGAAACAAAAGCGGTCAAGCCTGCTCTGAAGGAGCCCTCCGCTCGAAATCATTCCCGACTGGCTCGGGCGAAGCACCCTCCAGGCATTGACCAAATCCAGTTCCTTATAGTGCCTGCGCCCCATTGCTATCTCGTTCAGGGTTGGTGCCATAATAGGAGATGCGATCTCCTTTTCCCAAGACTGTTAAAATTCCCTACCAGAAAAAACCTTTGAAGGACCTACAAGCTGAGAATCAAGGTTCTTAAAGAAAGTACCCCGACCCTGACCACATTTTGGAGCATAGACATTTCGGACGTCGCAATCAAGGTCAACAGATAGCACGCGGTCCGCAGAATCACGGGAGTGGTGCAGAATCGAACCGGGACATCAAATATATTGGTTGCGCCGCGAGAGTCCGATGCCCCATAACTCCAAAATGATTTGGTGCCAAACGTGCTATCAAATGTCGTGATTTGGCTTGGACGATAGCAGCGCGCAGCTGCTCATCCGAAGTGGCGTTTATTTGCGACGTCGCGAGTATTGGCGTTTATTTGCTACTGTCACGCACGGCGACGGCTGGCCGAATCTGTCATGCTAGCGAATTCCACGCAGCAATCTGAATGCGCTGCGCGAGGAAAGCATGCTAGCGGATCCCGTTCGCCTGCTACGTCACCGCAAAGATGGCGGCCATGGCGTAGTTGGGCACCAGTGCATACTACCTATACCTGCAATTAACAGCTCACACGCACTTTTAAGGCGAAAACCTTTCTAGGCTTATGGCGCGAAAATGTGCGCAGGAGCTGTGCGCTGATGTGTCACTCGTAAATAGGACGTGTGAGAAGGGAGATTATGAATGAAAATGATTGATGCTGATAGGTAATGAATAAAAGTTATAGAAATCACTAGAGTTAATTATTAATGCTAATGAGTAATAAAGATGATAAATAACAAAAAGTGACTTGTAATGACCAGTATGTCAAACTACGACGCCGACTTGTAATGACCACAACTGATTGGAAATGCGTAAAAATGCTTAACGATGAGTGGCAATGACTACAATGACTAGGCATGACTACAAAATGACCAAAGTGTCAAATAACAACTTGTATAATGACTGCAACTGAATGGAAATGAATAAAATGCTTAGCGATGAGTGGTGATTAAAACTAGACATGACTCATCATGCCTACGAAACAAGCAATATGCCAAATGACGACTTGAAATGACCGCAACAGAAGCAAACGATGAGATGCAAATGATAGGAGAGGAAGGGTAAGTCGTTCTCCTCTTAAGCGACCCTCTAATTTTTTAGCATGCATCCTTACGTGAAGGGCCATCCGACATAGGTACAAAGCCTCGTCAAGCCCATGGTCAAGCCACAGCTCTGGGGCAATCATGCCAGCTACAGAAGGAAAGCAGCCAGCGCCGCGCTCAGCTGCCATAGATTCGGATGCCACCTCCAAATGCGCAGCTTTCGTAAACCTGCGTTAAGAATGTCCTTTGACCCTAGACAGTCCTGCTGGCAGTTCTCAGCAGCTACGTCGATGTGACATTCGAATGCCACACACATTTCCTCTGCAACAGAAAGCAGACCGCTGTTAAGGCTTTTCTAGTTACATAAATAAAAAGCTAACTATGAGACTAAGTTATCTCAAGAATTTCGAAGCCTCTGGCTTTGGTATAGTTAAATTGTACCACTGCCCATGGTTAGCAACTTTGTCTTTATGTTGCACCATACTATAGTAAAAAAAAAACAAAAAAACTCGCAGTACAGTTAAGTCTTGTTAGTTCAGCCTAAGGGACCAGGAAATATGTTTGAATTATCCAAAAGTTGAAACTATCGAACAGCATTGCCAACAACCGCTAGCATGTCAGTAAGTTTTTCTAATGAAGGCCTGGAATACTGTTGTCTATACATTCGAGATGGAAAGTAAACCATTTTCTTGCAGTTTTACCAAATGCATTGCTTCGCGCACACTGAAGGCAATGTGGAAGAACAGCTTCAAAGTCTGAAGTGCCTCCGTGTTATTGCAGTGCGTCATAGTAGGTGGTGCAACTTCAGTGCATAAACAATATGTTGAAACGTCCTTATACAAGACAGTTTAGCTTGACTGAGGAGCAAAGGAGGCACGTGGATTGAGAGAAATATGCATAGGTGCTAGAACAATGCAGCACCATCATGAAATAAAGTTAAAGGCCCATAGCACAAAAACAGAGTTCAAAAGGGCATGATTGGACGATGCGCGCCCGATGACAGCTGCTGGATGGCGTGGATTTAAGGTTGCAAAACTGAAACTATATTGCTGGGCTATATAATGTGAAATAATTACTTCATCCATTCCGCAAAAATTCTTCTGGACTTTCTGTTGTCAACAGTACCCATAAAGACAGCAAATGGGGCCATCATGACCACTATGTGGCACCGTATTTCTTGTCTTGCGTATCAAAATTGTAATATAACCGTTCTTTGCATACCAATTCGGGTGGAGTAAAATCCACTTCACTTACTATTTAGCATGTGTCTGTTAGTCAAGATGGAAACCAGTTTGCGACAGCGATTCGAACAGACGACATATGTACCTCCAATTCTATGCCTTAACTCCCTTAGTATGCCAAATAACCTAACGAAGTCACCAGAAGAGGAGGGTGAGTGGAAAGAGTGCTGTTAGGGAAGCAAAAAGAGTACAGAGAGGATTGCAGTACCGGTCACGTGGTGGTACAAAAGTTCTAGCATTCACTCTGCCATGTCAGTTCACAGACTCTAATAGCAGCTGGTTGAGTGCGATTGTGTGCTTTGAACAGTGAACAACCGTCCACAAGCAAGGTTTCTCGTGGCAGGCCTCACAAACACATAGGCTCCGAAGAGGCACAGTAACGGCGCAGAAAAGCACAAGGCTGCAAGAAGGCGGAAAGACATGCGAAGAGAGCAGCACTCAGTGCTAACAAAGCCGTCCCGTTGCTTCTGCTCGAGCGATGCATTCGCAGCTACGTTGCAGGCACGCAGGCACAATGAAAAATGCTTTTGCATTTCCACAAGGATCTTTTTCGGCAATGGGGACCCGAGATGCGCAGGCAACACAGTACCACTGTTCTATGCAACTCAGAGATAGAGAGATCTGTATATAGTACTATCGTTGATCTCACGGGTTGTAGTTAATCAGGATTAACCAGAACAAGCCCGCCCATGTCAGAAGTAACGAGTGTCCAATTCCATAGACTTACATGGGCGTTGGGCAGGACCATGCTCCTAGTTCGAATTATCCAAATTTCCTAATTAACTGGAATTGGATTAATGAGATTTTACTATGTAACCTTTTGTACGTAAAGCTCTTTCTCTTCATGCAACTTAGCGCCTGGTTTCCTTGGGCAAGGGACCGAGCCGGACAAGCCATGTCTGGTATATCAGTCTTAACAAATATATGAAATCAAAACTACATGACAAAAAGTCCAGTAATAAATTACTTAGTCGGCATAAGTGAATTTCACGCTGCGACTTGTGTTGTGCATCATTTCAAAGAAAAAAAAAAGCGTGCACCTGAACTATTTGTTGTCTGTACTCTTTAACGAAGACACAAGCTGCTATGGGTGTCCTAGGCAATCAAAGCTTTTAATAATACCATTACTTCCAAACAAAAACAATGCAATCCTAATGAGCGACTTTTGTGCAGTAGGGATAGAATTTTTTTACAAGAAAAACTTGGCAAAACCTGCATCAAGTTATGTATAAGAAAACCTTTCTCCCCAAACAACACACACAAAACAAAACACACAGAAAAATCTTCTTAAACGTGCGGTTTCCAGCTAGAAGTGAAGTGATGTTAGGGCTTCCCTAAAGAACCATTGAAAATGCATCAAGCAACAACAGTTAAATAATATTTTCAAGTTAGAGTTGACTGTTATATCTGAACACAGAAGAAACTCCGACTAAATTATGCAGGGTTTAATTTAAGGGCAACTTTAGTAATAAATTAGATGCTCACAGAAACGAAGCTTTAAGATAAACTAGAAGATCAAATCAAGCATGGTTGAATGAACAATTCACTACATCAGTGAAAACTGAAGCCGCTCCAAAGCCCTGAAGCATTCCTTTGCCATAGGAAGCATGACGTGGGGTAAAAAAAAAAAAAATGATCCGTTAAAAGCAACAAATTACATACATATATAATACTTTAACATATTTGTTTTCAGCGTATACAGAGATGTGATTACACAAATTCATATTTTGGACAGAAAAAAAAATGCTCCATTTCAAAATGTTTGATCATTCTTGAAGACACAGCTCTGTTTGTTGTTTCATGGCTCGGGAACAAAGAATCAACTAACTAAACAGGCAAAAATCTATGCTGAGAAGCCTCCCTTGGCACAACAAAAGACAGTAATGCACATCTGAGAGAATTGTAGTTTGTTGGAAGCAACGCTGCATTAAACGGTGTAGATAACAACAAACTATTCGCAGCTTGCATGCTTATAAACATCACTTTGGAAGGTTTCTGGCGATGGATGGAAGAAAAAAAAAGAAATAGTTCTTGTTCGTACGTAACTATCACAAAATCGGTAGTCCGAGTCAACAGTCTCTACAAACTTGCACCGTGTGTGTGTAAGCACACATCAACCCAACAGACTAGATGCATTCAGAAAACAATATTATGTTACAAAGGCCTCTTCGGAAATTGAACGCACAAGTTACTTAGTAAATCGTTAGCCAGGTGCCAGGATCGAAAGTAATGCACCAATTACAGCTGCAAGAACTAATTCTCGCAGCACAACGAAGCTTTACTTATAATGATTGATTAGGACCACCAGGCCCCAGCCTCAGTACTAAATAGTTTTTGAATTAACCACTCAATACTATTTAACAGCCTCAAGGATACACACGCATAAATATGCTGTCGCTGTTTGTCGTCAACACTATCAGGCAGTAAATTACTCGGATCCACTTTGGGAACCCTTTATCAAGCAGGAGCGGAATTCAACAAGGGAGTAAAAATTTTTTAGCAACATTTGTAGCCGAACAATCGCGCTTATGTGGACCCTTCAGTTGAAGGAGTAAGTTTATGTACAATCGTTATGGGTCCAAACATAACCAGCAGTTAATGCACAACCAAAAAGGGCAAGCCCTTCCTTCAAGTTGTAAAACGTGACAATATACCGCGGTAACAGGCAACGCGTAAAAAAGCCTATGTGTAAGAGATCAGTTCGGACAAAAACTTAAAAAACTCCGTTCGACGAAAACGTTGCAAATACGCGATATGTTTGAACGCGTGAAAAATTGTTCCTTGGTCCCGACGACACAAACAATGTGCAGCGAAGTTCCATGGAGAGGTGCTTTCGGTGCATGCTAGTAACAAGTGGCGTTGCCATATGCTTCAGCTGAGCCCTACGTCTAGGGCCATCATAACAATGAACCCCACAACGGTCGTCCATGATGCCAGGCGGCCATTTGAACTGCAGGAAGAAGAAAAGCAGGGAGGTGAAAGGACAAATAAAGGAATAGAGAAACTAATGCGCAAGCAGTGATGGTAAAAAAGAAAACAAGAATGATCCAGCCAAGGAAAAAGTAAAATTTCACTCAGAAGAGTTGAAAAGGGTCGACAACGAGTGCAGTGGTGGTTGAGAAAAACCAACAGAGAGCAAGGAGAGAGGAGTGTGCTAGAAAACACTTTTCCTTTACATTAACTGTAATATAATACTAATATCACTAAATATAGATAGCAAACCAGGCAAAGGCTTGGCGACCATTGCCGTTTGTGTGCGCTCTGTACCCACAATTCTGAGATAATGCCCACAACCTCCACTCCATTTTTGAACCTCTTTATCATCAAATGATACATGCTTTTTAGACCTTTGATACTACCATGCTTATTGACTTTTCGATTACCTAAGGTTCAGGTTGAAAATAGCTTGCCACTTGCATGCATTTCCCTCCAAGAGGACTATGCATGTGCTCATGCCAGAAAGTTTTACAAGTTCCGCAATGTTTACAATCTTCCTTTATACAGCCTCACAAAACAATGCCTCCTTATCATGAAGATGTCACAGCAATAATCTGTCTACTATTAAAAAAAGAAAATAATGTAAAGATTCATTTTTATCACCTGGGACGTGCACATAATGTTCGCTCGATTCTAAATGCAGCTTCTTTCCAGAAAAAATAATCCAAAATTCACATGCACTTTAGAATTCACTATCAAAATGAAACTACGCCAGCAACACACTGTTATCGCTGGCATCCTAAGATAGCTTTATAATAGCTTTATAATTCTTGCGTTTTGATAGCACCTACCACAGTAGTGGATATCAATACCGTTTGCAAGCATTTTGAGACTTTCGCCAGCAAGGCTCTGACCTGGACTTGAGATAACACGAAAGCACTGGTTGCAAAGACACGCAAAGTTTAGTACGACACTGGGCTGATGGGTGGAGGCAAAAGGCATCGGGCTAGCCCACCTCACGCACAGCTGGCATCCCTGAGCGACGAACGCAAAAAGGATTTTTGCCAGCAGGTCAACTCGGAAGGGCTCTAATGGGCCGAAAAGGGACCGGTTTCCAAAAATAGAAGAAGAGCTTGTCCACTTAGGACTTAGTGCAACGAACAACAGCCCGGCCTGTGGTCTGGGCTGTGACTGTCCTGTAACTGCACAAGTCTCAAAAGTTAAAGCTACATTGCTGGCAAGACAGAAAGGCGAAACACAGGTCAAGTGAAATGTCAGTAGGTGCTGGGGGTTGCGCAGCCACCAACTGATACAAACACA
>JAJIZL010067780.1:0-24861 GCA_023969395.1 Amblyomma maculatum
GGACTCAAAGCTTGATTACTACGTTTTAGACAATAGAATGTTTTGGCCATACACTATACCATGGCGGCCAAATCCTATTTTGAGACGGGACCTGCTGTAATGCTGCGGCCGCGTTCTAGGTGTGAGTACGAAGCTCTGTCCTCGGAAGGCTTTTTATTACCTTATTTGAACAATATCGCGGCCCTAAAATTAGGACCACTTCCCTCAAGCTTTGAAGACAGAACAGACTTGCATTAAAACGACATCGCTGCATCCATGAGAACAGAACAGACCACTTCTGATAATCTAGTATTGTCTTTCCAATAGAGGAAGGTGGACATTGACTGTAGATTTGATGAACTTGTTTGTGAAGATAATCAAATATAGCCCTCCATATGCACCGTCCGCCCCCCTCATTAAGATGGCCGCAATGTTTTTATTTGTGCCGCGAGGGTGATACAACCATATAGCCGTTTTTGTTGACTCAAATCGAAATGAAACGTTTACACAAATCTTTAAAATTTACATAAATACATTGGCATAGCTTTTCGGCGTGTTATTTTTTCCTTAAAATGTGAAGCGTATGATTTGTTTTACAATCTTTTTATACGCCGCAACGGTAGCCTTTATATCTTATGTATTATTCCTGTCACACCGTCTACATGAGAAAGTAGGGCACATGGATTTCAGCAAGGCTGGCGTGGCTCTCCCTTCCCTGCAAACTTTTAATTATTTCCGCCTCTGAAAGCTAAATGGGTGGAACATGAAAGCGCTTCATTCTTATGGAGATATGAACATTCTACAAGCAGTTCACACAGCGGCCTGTCAACACGTTAAAAGGACGACAACGCAGAAGAGCAACGACATACGGTTGAGCAAAGTTAACTGGAACGAAAGTGTTCCTTCTCTCGATTGCGTTTTAAAAGCTATAGAAATGCTTATTGCGGTTTAATAATCATTATGCAGCCCTGCAACACAATGTGCCTATCTTTGAGGCGAAAAGAAACCGCTAAGGTGGGAGAGTGGCAAGGCGGTCTTACGCAGCGCGCCAAAATAAATTAAATGATGCTTCTAGCATGTGTTAAAACGTGTGGTTTATGTGGCTACCGGTAACCAGTTGCTTTGAGTTATCTGCATCCCACATTTGAGCAGCGTAATAATCACTGATGCGCTGTCAACTTCATGTTTTGTCTGCCCTTATCTTAAGCTTTTTCGTATACAGCAGAATGACCGCCTCACAAATGTTCGATTACTTCTGCGAACATTTAGCATGCGGATACATTTGTAGAAGAAAATGTGCTCCTGTATTTGATTTGCACGCATTAAGGCATATGATGAAAAACAATTTAACACACCAAGAAAGTCAACGTTGTCCAAGTGGACTTTTTGGCACGTGAACTCGGAGACCGCCGAAATTGAGATTCATTTTGACCTACAGGAACTTCGTTCAAAATGACAAACTGAAGCTACCTTCTCACTCTTTCTCCTTGTCCATGGGTTTTTGTGAGCTTTCTGCGTGTGTTGTGTTTTCACATGTGCTTTTCATCCATACCAAACAGGAACGTCAAGCATATTCCAAAGAGGAAATTATTAGCAAAATTTAGGTCCACTTCCTGGCCTCTTTAGAGATGTAGAGCAATACCTTGCCTATATTTTATTGCCTGCATTAGTCAGCGGATACTGCTCTTGTGCGATGTGGCCCTCGTGAATTTCTTTGATTTCCTCAGCTTACGCGTGGTCATAGTATTTCCCTTGCCCCTGTCTGCGCACACAGTTATCCGTATCATATTATATAATGTGCATTGACTTGTTGCATTTTCAAGTAAGGAGGCCTGTGCTTGAACTTCCCCACACATTTGCGACTGTGTTTTTGTCATATGTAGCATGGTACCCTTACGAATTCATTCGGCAGCTCTGTACAATATTCGACTTTTTAAGTGGACTCATGCAAAAGAAAACCTCTTCCTGTGTGACTTCCATGATACCGCCAAGGAAAATACGAGCAAATTGGCACAAGGCAAAGCACTAACGTTTTCAGGCGCGAAATACTTGTGATAGATGGAGCTTGAAATTTGAAACTCAGCAAAATGCATTTTTTCCTTTAAGCAGGTATCCTTCCTTTATACACTGCTACATTCAGGCCCTGTGTTCGAGTTATGAACAGTGGTGTCTGTAACAGTAAATAAGCCAGGTTGGACATTAGGCGCCGCCTACAAATTAGATGAAAGCTGGTACCTGTTTTTCCACTCAGGGTTTGCTAGAGACGCGCTTCATGGTTTTCCATGTTCGAGAAAGTGCCTTGTTTCAGCCTCCGTAATCAGCATCCGAAGTGCTACTTAATACATAAGCGCTGGGCTCAGATAAACATGCTTCTAGTACTGATATAAAATCGCATATCTTAGAGCCTTACGCTGTTCACTTCATGCGAGTTGGTGAAAGCATATTATTTTCTAATCAGCCGCGGTTACAAGCCCAGCCCTTAACTACATATATGCGGGCAAAGTTAAAACTGACAGCAGTGGGATGAAAGGAACGTACTTCGATCCTCATTTTCTCCAAGCCTGCACTGTGGACTAAGCATGCTGAGGAGAAACTTAGAAACAGGTGACACAAAACACGGTTGTCATGTAGCTTTTGGAGCAGTACTTTATTTCAATAATGTTTCAGTGTTCTTCCTGCCGTATCTCACACCTCTTCATAAGCATCCCAAACGCTGGCATAAAACAGTTTTCTGCTCTCTCGTTTCAGAAGAAAAAAAAACAGAGTTTATATATTTAATGTGCCTAATAGGAG
The DNA here is from genome assembly GCA_023969395.1 of Amblyomma maculatum. Taxonomy (NCBI): domain Eukaryota; kingdom Metazoa; phylum Arthropoda; class Arachnida; order Ixodida; family Ixodidae; genus Amblyomma; species Amblyomma maculatum. The sequence continues at coordinate 2,773 of JAJIZL010067780.1, forward strand.
GGCTTAAAGACGTCACGTACATAATGCTAAATTATCACAAACAGCAACGTATAATCATATGAAGACAGAAAAATTATATTGACAAAGATCACAGAAGACTTTAAGGATCATTACCGTAGTAGTTTTTCATTTATAGGCTTTCAGACATATAGCGCGTAAATTATTTCTAGGTACTCTCTATTCTAGGTACCAAGTCTCATGTGCAGAACACATAAGCCCAGAAACTGTAGAAAAGAAGGAATTAACATAACATTGCGTTTTGGTTTGGCGAACAAAAAGACGCCGGGTGCATTGTCAAATCTCGTTGTAAAATGTCGAAGTAGAATTAATAAACACAGGGATTAAAGTCACCTTATACGTTACAGGTGAAAAGCAGCCAGAGCAGATCTTTTGTGTAGTTTAGACGAAACATTGCAGCAAACAACGAAAAACGACCACTCTCAAGTCGAGTTTTGGTTGTTAACGATAATTATGAACACCATACCTTGCGTAAAACGATTCTTCAGTCCTTACTACTCCCCTGTGTCGGTCCGGAGGACCAATGGCACATCATGTGGGACTGTGCCAGGTTCCCGACCGAAGCTAGGGATTCTTTGTTGCAACATAAAAATTTTCAAGGCGAGTTCAGCAAAAAACTAAGGTAAATCTTGACATGTATCGAAAGTGCTTTAAAATATTGATAGATAAAAGGTTGCATTCATGATGTTATCTCATTAAGAAATGTGAAAAGTTCTTTTTCGTAGTCCCTCGTTTCTGAGTGTTATAAAAATGTTGTTTTGAGAGGACATGCTAACCTGGTATGAGACCCTACAAATATAGCTTCTATTTTCTATTTCGGATTAAAATCTGGGTTTTATATTACAAGCTGGTTTCGCTCACTCCAGTTTGTTGCCAAGTTTAGACAATAATGAAAGTCGGTGAAGTAAATGGTTGATAAATAATTAAAAAGTAGCTCAGAAGCTGTTTACCTTGGTATAAGACCTGATTGAAATCTACGATAAAAAAACGTTTGAATTCGAAGCAAATATTCGATTTGAACGTGTTTCTTGAATTTCGGGAAAGCATTGTATAGTGTCTTCTCTTCTATGATTCAATAACTAAATGAAATGAATACTGACTCTGAAGTTGTTCCATGGCAGGATGACTGCCACCCGTTAATAATTAAGGGGGTATTATTAACGATGCGCCCTTAACGGTGCGCACACTCCCAGACACCCTTTGAGTGAGTGGGGGTAGCTGTTCCGGTCGCAAAGGAGATGCCCTCGACCTGCGTGGCAAGCGCAGCCGGAATTCAACTACCTTGTGGTGACAGAAGGGGGTGGTCGTTTGGTGCCCAGCGGTCGCCGGTTCAAACCAGAGAAAGGATCGGAGTCAGAAGTAACAAACAAAACACAATTTATGCACAGCAAGAGACGATACAAAGGAATACACAAGATCACTTGAAATACATAGACGAGAGGTTCACAGAATACAAACGCTAAGCATGCAATTACACAGGTATCCAATAACGTAGAGGCTTTACAACAGATGAAACACGAGAGAGTACATAAACAAACACCAAATTGTTCACCGGGCACTGTTGCAGTCCTACGCCTCAAGAGTCACGATGTGGCCGCCATACGAGACGAGCGCCGCTCCCTTGAAAGTCCGTGGGCTTGCCAGCAGCGGGTGATCCCCGGGAGTCCAGCCGAAGTACAGGCGAATACGTCGCAAAACACGGACGAACTGACTGACTGGCTGACTGACTGACTCATCAAACGGCGCGGTCTCTTTAAATAGGGCGCGCCGCGTCTGTTTGTTAACATGCGCCAAAGCTAGCGCGCACACACACTTAGCTTCGCTGGTTATAGCGCTCTCTCTTCCTCCCGTCGAGCCGCGCGTCGCCATTGGCCAGGTCCCATAGAACATGCTGGAAATTTCTGGCTGATTCCAGTCCGATGAACCACCGTCCTCCCCGGGCAATGGGAAAGAGGGTGACGGCAACGCGTACAAAGCTACGCGCTCTCCCGCGCGGGGAAGGGGGCTTTTCTCTCCATGCCTTCCACGCGACGCCGTGCGGGCCTCGCGCCGTACCGGCTTGATGAAAATGGCCGCCGATTTCGTGACAATGACTATACTTAATCAGGGAAATAAACGGTTGGAATCAATGGCATCAGCACTTATCTAGTCGGTTGTGACAGGAAGGCGTGATTATTGTTTTGGAGACATTTTTGTTAGTCTGCAAGGTTCTTATTTCTTCTAGTGTGTAGCTAAACTCTCGTTGTTATCTGATGATGGTCGCGGTCTTTAAATAAACGTGTTTTCTGAACAGTATCCCAAAATTCTAGTTAATTATCAAATGCGTGTGCAACTATTATCCTCTAAAAAGGGGATGTCCTTTAACGTAGAAGAAGATGTGCACATATCTCCCTTAAGTGAAAACATTAAATCATCTTATACATAATGGTGAGGCATAAAACCTAAAATCTACGTATATATACTTCTTAACACTTACTTTCAAAACTCGCATGTAAATACTTTAATTAGTAGCGATATCCAGTCTATCAGTCTCTTATAATGTAATCTAACGAACATAACAATATGAAAGAGGCCGCGTAGCTCGTTCATGTTAGGCGAGTTTATCAGTGTATTTCTGCTCATGTAGGATGTGATCCATTGTTATAACACTGGCGCGCTGGAGAGAATTCTGTCTCTTGCCGCTAGATTTGTCCTACGCAGCTGTGATCGCTTTTATAGATTTACTGTTAAAATGAATTGGTCTGAGGGACGCTTTTCGAACGTGGCAACAATGCGGAGCGGAATTGTACCTTTTTTATTTAATGAAACGCCAATCTAATTGGCTTAAAATTCATAGCATTTTTGTTTCGTTCGTTACAGAAAACACCAATACCTAAAAACATGATATTGATATTTTAACATATATTTCAATATCCAAGTTACGCCCGCCATGAACTGTGGTCATTTTCAAAAACATTGTTTGTTTGGATCATTGAAAGTTCAAGTGACTTGCCTGCAGACATGGTATGCAGCAAAACTATGTGAACATCTTGAACTAAAATTTTTTATTTAGACTCTATGGGCTAGAAGCGCCAATGTAAAGCCAAACGAGCCAAACACTTCTAACTACGTTTAAATGGATATCTGTTGCCTTAGAAAATACTTCTAGTATTCTGATTATCTGTTATAATTAGTGATGCATTTGGACAGTTTTCTACTCCGTCACAAGCGTGACCAAGCGCAAAACGTAACCTAGAACTGTGGCGCAACGAACACAATCACGTGAATAGAAAACACAAAACAGGCGCACACGCAACACAGGCCTCTGTTGTGTTTTCTATTCACGCGGTTGTGCTCGTTGCGCCACATTTCTGGGTACTATGAAGCACCAACTCGCCCCTCAATCTGTCATTCCGCAAAACTTTACTCCATTCACTTTTACAACAGTCACAAGTGTGACAGTACAAAAAGCGAATGAATTGTATCACAAGCTGAAAAAGTTGATGGATTCCCATCCCTTTTTGAGTACATTCCCTTTGCTTCCATTTGGGACTTCCTAAGTGACCCTAGTATCTGCGCGCTATCCCTGTGCACCATGTGTGAGAAACAAATGTGTCAAATCTCTTCGAAATCATGTCTGTAGCATGTCAGTTCATTCTAAAGATACAACCTGTCAGCGCCGCAAACCCGAGCACCTATTTCTCAGGAAATTCGCAGAAAGCCTGGACTCTTAGTATGTGGTAGACAACACATGAGTCGGAAGCGGACTTGCACTGGAATGAAATCTATGGCATAAAATATTGAAAATTTCGAAATTTGTTACAAAAAAGCGGTGTACAGAATCTGTTCGCCAGGTTCTTGTCAGAGGCCAATAAAACTGTGGTGAGCATCAAATTTACAAAATAATTCTAAAGCAGGTATATGCGATCCATTTCGCTCTCTGAAGCATAAGTTTTTAATTACATAAATAGTCAAAATGTCCATATTTTTGGGGCATCTGGGGCAATGTCGCCAAGGCGGGAATTCTCCATCAAATATTGGTATTTTTTTTTCCAAAGACGAAGCTGCTGAGAAATCTATATTGGTTTACTTTCTGGCCGTATGTCTACGCATGAGTAGATGCAAATGAGTTATTTCTTCCTCATAACAAGTCTACTCCACGTTGGGGAACATTCGATCAGGCTGTTCTTATGTCTGCCGTAGAAGGAACAAATTATGTATTCGAATGCCTCTAAAGTGGGTCATGATTTTGCATGCGTCCCGTTACAGGGCACATTCGGCATTCTAAAGGCACAATTACACAACGGCGAGCTGCTTTGTAAATTTCGAACTGACGCTCAGAGACCATGTGTATTCCTTGCTGCAGTAGCGGCTTTTTTTGCTCCTGCCAAGCTGCGTAATCCTGTCAACCGTACGCCTTTCTCTTTTCCCAGAAATAAATGAGCCCTCCCGACCCCGCCGTACAGTGCGCTGGAGAGGAAACTCAGCGTGCAAAGAGCCAAGCAGTATACTGCATCTTCGATTGGAGCGCATGCTTTTAAATACCTTTATGTATAACCTATTTCCCCCCCCCCCCCCCCACTCCCCTGCAGCCCCTTTTAACCGTGTGCGCAATCGTCAGGCATTTCTACTTTTTTTCAAGCTGTGCAGAAAAGTGTCAACAAAGCAATTACCCTATCTGTCTGATTATTTCCGTTCCCTTAACGGGCTCCGAGAAGCAAGGAGGAAACAATCTATTTAAGACGCATTTTCTACCAGGTTTCAATCAGAATTCTTTACGGCACTCGTTCAGGTTTGAATATTATGCATACCTTAATCTTTTTTACGCTGAAGATAAACGCAAAAAAAAAAGAGAAAAAGGACATGGCCTAAATATATGGTATATCAGGAGTCGGTACTCATCGTTAGATATGATCTCGTGATCAATAATGTCTAAGTGACACACGAAGCGCATCAAGCGCGGAGATGCGAACACGTAAAACGTACTAGCAATATAACACTGCCATCTGAAAAAAAAAGGATCCGCTAACAAGTAGTTAAGAAACTTCTTGTTAAAAAAAGAAAGCATAGCACTAAATACGTCACTGGTATTACCGCGAAATTTCAAATATGCAGTTGAGGTACTGTGGATCCTTCAGCATCGTACTATAACTCAACAATATCGACGGGTTAATAATATATCTGCCTAACTTCTTATTATTCAGTACCGGTATTCGTCGCGAATGCAAGGCGCGGAATGTTAACTTTTTTTGTACTGTGAATGTTCAGCTGACTTTAATTTTAATAAAGGACCTTTATGGACAGCGCGTATCCAAGCAAGCGTTACATATTGAATACGGCTCCTTTTGCTTGCCTGAGCTTCATTTCTCTTCAAGCTCCTAATCGTTTCAGCGCACGCTCAGAGCGATTGAGGTGCAAGCAGCAAGCGCGGCTGGAAATTTATTTCAGGAAGAATGCCCCACGAGCCGCTGGCACTGCGTCCATTTTACACGTGGAAAGGGCATTACTATAGCGGGGTTCATAATATATGGCATTGAGAGGAATAAAGAAAAAAACACGAGTGTTTTCACTACACAAAGTGTTCTGCGTTGAAGCGTGGGCGTATGCGGCTTATGAAAAATGCTTTGCTACCCCTCTCGAAAACAGGGCTGCAACAGGGGCGCAACAACCGCATTATGCTGTGCGTGCTTAGTGTCGCCATTTCGGAAGCAGAAAAAAAGTTAAAATGTATCAGCCTGTTGCACATTCTCAGTTATTCTACCATTTTTAATGAAACAAATAAAACCTTTTGTGCAGATAATTTGAAGCGTGGACGAAAATGTGGGCGCTAATATTTTAGTTTTTATTTTAGATACGCCCCTTAGAATATTTCGCAGGGTACAACCATGTGCAAAAAAGGGGCCTCTCTTTGAGTGCTCTTTTAACGAGAATTCAATGTAAATATTCACTAATTCCGACTAAAATTGTATTAACCAACACAATGTTACTGAGAGGATTTGAAAGGCATGATAGTTACATTGCACATCATGCAGAGTTATTAGGAGTAAAATTATATCAAACGAAACACTGATATTTAGACCATTACAAACCCATAATAGTGACATTACACTTACATAAAGCTCGCAAAATCCGTAATATTTCCTAAAATTTAATTTAAAGTTCACATATTTTGTTCACAAACGTGTGTGAATTAGCACAATGCTAAACCAACTGTGCAATTGGTGCATATATAATATTGACATGGCGCATTCCACGACTTTTATCTGTGCTGATCGCGAGCGTTTGCTTCGTCGAGGCTAAGAAGCCGAAGTTCTCACGTTGAGCCGCTGGCTTTACCTAGCTCGCTGCCGCTGTGTGATGATCGGTGACTTCTGCAAAAAACTGACTCCGTGACATCCGATGGATGTGCTTGGCTTATGAGTCCAAGGCTATGTCTTTTGTTCTGTACTCTGCACCGGCAATATTCCAGCGGCTTATGGACACACTCCTTGTAGATCTCAAGTGGCATACATGTATCGTTTACCTTGATGTCATTATGGTACTCATAAATGTTCTAGGAATATCTTCGTCGTCTCGAAACAGTTCTGCAAGCCATAACATCTTCTGGACTTAGTTTAAAAAACGAGAAAGGTCATTCTGCTTACACCGAGATCAAGTTCTTGGGGCACGGTGTTAACCACGCTGGTGTTGTGCCGGATACCGACAAAATGACCGCTATTGCCAACATTCAAACTTTTTAAATGCAACATTTTGGCTGACTTTACTGTAGCACACGAAGATTACGAAGTACTTTCGCTACAAATTGGCAGGAACGTCTCCTTTGGAATTTAACGGCCTTTCAAAGGAAACGTCTGGACTTTCGCCGTCTTCCTCGATGACTATCTGCAATGGATAACAGTAAACAAGCACAACCTAGTTCTAGGTGGGGACATTAACATAGATTTTTTTATCTTCTTGTGCAAGTTAACGTGAGGTTGACTACATATTGCAGAGGAATTGATTTACCAATGCCATATACTAACCAATACGACTTCATTTGCTTAACGACCGGTCCGTTTCCGTGCGCTTTGCGCACGAGTCGCGCATTTTTTGTGCCCGGGAGAATTTGTGCTGTTGGGATAGTCGTCGGCTTTCATTTCGCTTTGATTTGAGCTTTCTGTTCATTCGATGACAGCATTCTTTCATGTGCTTGCCTTTCCGTTCTTTTCGGGACTGCACTTGAATTCTCGTTTTCTTCTTTCTCTCGCTGCAAGCTCTTTCAAGCTGGCGGTAACCGGAGAAAGCGTGGCGCCGGCGTCGTCTAACTGCGGCGCCGCCTCTGCATCACGGCCAGCAGCCCATGACTCACTTTCAGTCATGCCCGAACAAAGCCCGCTCACGCCAGCCCCCGAGGTAGGCCGGCTCGCCACTCAAGCTACCCAGATCCGCCGGTGTTCCGCATCGCTCCGTGCTAATCGACGCACGATCAAGTTCCTTCAACAGCTGGGCGCTTTGGATCGCGTGGCGGCAATGTGCCTCATCTGCGTTAGCACTAGGGTTGTTGCTTTCGCGAATACAAATGAGTGCGTCAAGACACGACAGGTTCTGGCTCCTGTCTATTCGCTCTCTGTCGACTTCACAAGTATGGCTCTCGACAGCGTCCGCGTCTTGGGTCTGTCTTGGCTGATTAAAACTTGTGGGCTACGCATTTTTCATGAACGGTACATCTTTTTCGGCGTGTCCGGCTCTACGACGACGCTGTTTCGGAAATTGCAAAATTGCCATCTCCTAGGATGCGTCCATGTCCGCCAAGCTCTACAACTGCTTTTAAGTCGACAGGTGGTTCATTTAGAGCCAGATGCCCACTCTCGTCTGGTGGAATAGGATTGCTTACAGCTACAAGGGGCGGGATGCAGTTCACCTCGCTTGACGGTGTCACTGCTCATTTCTCTCCGATGGAGACGACGCCAACCGTCCCGGATTCTCGTGGCTCGACGAAGGTAACCCAGTGCTCTTCTGATCGAGGCTCGGTCGAACCGCGATTGCGGTCGCGTTGCTCGGCCACTTGCCCGAGCTGTCTCTTAGTCTCTGGTGCAAGTTCAATTTGATCTGGGACTTCCTTAGCAGAGATCTCCTCATACGCCTAATCGGCAAACAATGACCTGCCCTAACTCTTCAGCAGCGACTCCTAGGTGTTCGAGAAGAGGTAGAAAAATTGTACCGCGAGGGAGGCTGACACACCGGCTTCTGTATTCAGTTTTCCAAAATCTCCTTCAAGGGTAACCGTTGCAACGTGTAAACATACACTGCTTCTCGGCCACCTGTCGTATCTAAGCGCATTTTCTCGTCAAATTGCTTAGGGAGACGAAAGAAGGGTGGACAACGTCCATAGTTGCTGCTGTATCTCGAAGTGTTCTGCACTTCCTGCCGTTTACCTTAACCTCCTGCATATATGGTTTCAACAGTATCAAATTCTTGTCTGTTTGCCAAATTATTGCAAATGCTACTTTCTCTTCGCAGGTCTTTACGATTTCTCCTTCCTTTTTGCAGTTATAGCACTTCAACGGGTTCCGTGTTTGACAAGAACTTGTCGCGTCGTTCTCCTGCTGGGGAACATCGTTAGCATTTTGAGAGTCATTCTGTTCTTCCCTTACCGTTTCTCTCATAAGAGATGAGTATTTCCGGGACTTGCGACGTGTGAAGGGCTTGCGTTCGTTGGATTTCTTCAAAAAAACATCTTTCTTCTCTACTGTTTCTAAGCGAACGGCCTTGCTGCGCAAAACTGGGCTGATTTATTATTCTTCCGCTGCCTTCATTAGCGTAACTTCATTTAGCCCGTCTAGCAACCATTCTGACATAATCGTCGATGCATTGCCAAAACTTCTCTAATGTGATGCATTCTACGACTTCTTCGCGGCCGTCGTAAACATCTTCGTCCTTCAGTTACTCAATTAGGTCGACTTTTAGACGAAACGCGAAGTCAACAAGCATCTCATTGTACATATATGCATACCGGAACCTCTGTCGGAAATCTTCAGGCGACAGTATATACTACCGCAGTAGCGCTTCCTTGACATCGCTGTAGCTTTCAAAACCCACTTTCGGCAGAACCGTAATTACGTCAGATGCCTCCTCGGGAAGCAAAGCTAACAGATTCTTTACCCAGAAGGACCGCTTGATGGTATTCCGTTCGCACACATACTTACATGTCACGAGAAATTTAGCCATATCCTCGCCGATGACAAAGGGCGGTAGTTGGTAGTGATTTTTGGACCGTCAGAACCAACTCTCGAGCTATTGAGGAGCTCTATCTCTTTAACTTTAAGCTTGTACTTTTTATATGACTGACGCTCCCTCATTTCCTCGTCGCGATGTTTCTTCGCAGACTCTAGACATTCTAGCTTTTCGCGCTCCTCGCGCTCTTGGAGTTCTAGCCTTTCGGCGTCTTCCTTCCTATTTCTCTCTTGAATATTATCCCAGGCCTCATTGGCTTACTCAACCATCACTTTCTCGGCCTGCTTGATCTCAAGAATTTGCTTATTTCTTTTTGTTGAGCCCAATTCGATGCCCAACTCATCACAAACTTGAAGAAGCTCTCTGGCCTTGTAGCCTTCAGTCTCTCTGGCCTTGTAGCCTTCCGTCTCTCACACTGGCCTCCTGCTGTTCCTTTTTTTAGAATATACTGGACGGTTGCTCACTCATTCTAGCAATACTCGCGCAAGTATTTCACATAGTACCTTTTTTACCCTTTTTGCATCCCTTGGTTTTCAAACACTGTCTTCTTGGCTTGAAACACGCAAGATAATACAACGCTACATCTAAACCTTTCTCTAAGCTATCTTAACCTGGGTCAGAGAAAGTGTGGCGTCTGAGGGAAGCATCAGGTGCTCACCGCACTGATGTGCCTGACGCCGGTCGATCCGCAGATTTCCTCCAGCGTTGCGTGGTCACCGGTGCCAGCCAGCTGCGCGGTCATGCCTGTGGCATCCGGCCGCTTCCTACCACTGTAGCACCACGGTCACGCCTGGGACTTCCCACCGCTGCCAAGCAATGTTGTGCCGAAGGGAGTATGGCCCATAGCTCATGTCACCGGTTTCGTGAACGAGAGCTGCCTGCTCCCTTGGCAGTAGCGATGAAACCGAGTCAGAGTCGGAGTGATGAAGACAAGGCATCTTTATAAATTATATACAGAGAATATTTAGAGCCAAATTGGCATGGGGGCCACGGACTAACAGTTACCAACAACTCTAGTCGCCAAGCGACGGTCGGGGAGACTATGACGCGACCCATCCTTGCGAGCGGCACCGCAATCCTCGTTGATGTCTCGCTTTCCGGAGGCAGTGCGCTCGCTTCTATAGCGTTCAAAGATGTTACCACTCATATTGTCCAATCCGGAGGAGGCAGCACGTGACGATGGCCCGACAGGTCCAAAGAGCGAGCGCGATGATCGCTCGCTTCAAAGCTCCCGCAGTGCGAAGGCGACTCGCTTCCATGGCACCGGTGTCCGTGGGGAATCTGGCATTCCAGACGTGTCTGATCATGATGACCCCTCAGTGTTTTCTGACAATACGCCGCTGCCTTGAGAAGCAACACCGCAGCAGGCAAAGATGGTGTCAGCAGGAGAAGTCCGACCCTCGGTTGAGTGGGATCAGGGTGGCTCGCCCGGGCACAACATGCTTTGCTGGAGGGCGGGCGGCCACGGAGCTCCGGCTGATCGCATCCCACCATGGCTACAATCATTTTGCCATATCTGGGAACGCCTGCTCTCTCCTGCTCTGTTACTGTACCGAGCAACCAGACCTTGGAGTGGCCGAAACATGCATTGGTCCTGGGCTTCTGGGCCGGCACTCGCAGTCGGTAACATGCTGGTTGTTCCTGATCTTACGCACGAGGAAGTATGGCGCTTCTATCACTTGACAGCAACCTGAGGCATCACGGCGATACCGGGCTCTTTCCGGGGCCGTATCCGCCTGCTCACCAAACCCAAACGCACCTGGAAACTTGTCGCCGGGCCCCACCGACCCAGCCCACCCGTCCTAGAGTGTCTGCACCAACTCCTGCCCGCTCCTCAAGGGTGTGGTGACGTCCAAAAGTCTGTTGGATAGTTGGATAGAATTTTGAGCTTCTAGTTAGGCCACTCTGGTCGTGTATTTGGTCCTTCCGAAGAAGCTGATCAGTGGTTGTGTTTTAAGTAACCCGCTCACAATAACCCTTGACGTGTGGTGCACACCCCCTGTCTTGGAGGCAGACGATTTCAAAATGTATCGGTTGATTTCAATAAATGTCTCGTGGAAACTGCTCTTTTGCTTTTGTCATAGTGGTTAATACAAACTCTATACACAGGCCTTTCGGGATTATGCTCAGATATATATAAAGCCTGTCATAAAGTGGAACGCTATATTTGCAACAGACTTTGCTTTTTCCTTTGTTGGTCTCCTCTTGTCTGTTCCTGAATATGTATAGCTGCTAGCCACTAGTTTTTTTTTAAAGACATGGTGAACAGATATTGAATTTACAAAGACTACACAAGATTCGTTATACTGACCTAATGTATAGGATAGACATACATGACAGCAGGTGAAACTGTTATATAAAATCGGCACCGAATGAATGGCGCCCCTAATAGCTGGAAGGAGCGCAGCCGGGCTGCAAAAAAGAACTTCGACATTTGAAATACAGAGCTGGTTTAGCGGAAAGAAGCAAATTTAAAAACAAAATATTGAGGGTTCCTGAGAGGGCAGACTTAGCTACCATCCTTTGTAGCGGAACATAAATGCGCCAAAAAATTATTTCACTCCGAAAGCTGGAAATAGAACTATATTTTGCCTAGCTTAAATGCGCTATTTTACACTTACTATATTGCTCGCTAGTGAAGTAATTGCAGCTTTATTTAGCCTTCCACCCGATAAACATTTTGAAACATTTTTCTGGCTATCAGGATTTCTAAACAATGGCTCGCATATGTACTGCTCATCGGTGTTTATCGGACGTGTCACATACCCTCCTAATCTTACAGGTCTAGAGGTTTCTTCATCGTCTTAGAATGCACTTTCAATAAGAAGTGGCAAATTAAATAATTTATCTTCATATAAAATGAGAAAAAACAACGCTAGTAGTTGACTTCCCAATAATCTTTTTGCAAGCATGAAAAACCGAGGATCTGTCGACAAAACGGCCTCTTCGTTTTGACCACTTTTAAAAATCCAGTGGTGAAAGGAAACGATATTGTTTAGAAAGGCTGTTTTTTTTCGTTCCAACTCTACATTTTATCTTTTGCTAACATTTTGCAGTGTTCTTTCGGCTCGCACAATGTATATAAATAGTGTATTCGTAGTAGTATCTACATCATGCACTACATCGTCTGTTATGCAACGAATGATGCATAGCTGAGAATGTAATGCTGTGTATCAGTTAGGCTCCCGCATGAGTGAATATTAATAGTCCTGACAAAGAAAGCTAAGTTCTAACTAGCATCTTGTGCGTCTTTTAAGAAACGCGATTCACAAAATAAATCAACCTGACTGAGCAAGTTTTCGGCACCCATCTTCTAGAGGCTCTAAGCTGGACACGGGCAAAACTGTAACAGCTGCCAATTTTCTATCTCTCCAAACTTGCAAATAAACCGGCACGGGTTGAAGATCACAATGTTCTGAACATGCCAGTTTTCTCAGGCACAAGTACTAGACGGTAAAGCATAAAAACCTGTTTTGAACGCTGATTTTATTGGTTTCTACAAAAGCAGTACACAACCGAATCCAGGTATATCTCTCTTAGCTCTGTAGACTACCGGTTTAGCATGGATGTACGTTTCACATGAGTGGCTACCCAGTGTAAGATGGCGATATGTATATGTTTCCCAAAGTCCAGGACTTGCAGAGGGTGGTGCCCTTCTCGAATTATTCTTTGATCACTTCGATTATCGCGAGTGCATTTCGTATTAGGGTTCTGTCACTTCATTCGTTACTTTGGCAATGCAATGCGAGATGCGCGAAAATAAGCTACAATTCAACATTTAAGACTAACTTGATGTATCCTGCTGCTTTACCAGTATTATCGGCGTAATAAAAAACAAATACCGACAACGCCACAAACATGTGAAACTTTACAGGTGACATGGCTGGCGCTGTTCGTAGAGCATGTTGAATTACGTAAAGACCGGATGATATGGTCTAGGTCGCAAGAGTTGCCAACTCGAACAGCTTTTTTGAGATAGAGATGGAAGTGGAGCGGCATGGGGCCATTGGTCCTCGACTGAAACGCTCTGCTAATTAGTCACACCAGCACATTCTAATGGCTCGGCTAGAGCGGTGCTTTGTACGTATGTCGGGCGGTTTGTACATATTGCGGCAGCTCAATACTGTACGGTCATGGGTATGCAAGAAACAAAAGCGCCGTAAGATATCCATTAGTAAGCGAATCGGAATGTGCCTGTGCGCGTTAACAACACACTAGTCCCGTATCCATGTTCTGTTCTGTGCAGGTCTATAGTATGCGCTATAACGATTTCTAAAGATGCAAAAGCATAGTTTCAGACCGCAGGACTAAACGTTTTATGTCGTATCTCTAAACAAAGAGTTTACGTTGATCAAATATTTAGGAGAATACCCCAAGGTGGAGCAGATTCCTAATAAGGGAGTAATTACTCACTGACATCCACCCAAACGCAGCTATACGGCTACAAAGGAAACCTATACAGCTTTCTCAGTAACTTCGTAAAGTCATTAACTGCAAATGTTCTGAGAAAGCTGTATAACTTTCCTTTGTAGTCGTATGGCTGCGCTTGGGTGGATGTCACTGAGTAATTACTCTCTTATTAAAGAGTTTACGTACCTTTTTGGTTTAGGTCTGAATGCACCTGTCGGCATTCAGGAATGGAGTGTGTAGGGACGCAGAAAGGTCGTTCGTAGCCAGGAACACGGTTTTCACACCTGCACTTTTTTTGACGTAAGAAAACACATACGTTTTCTTTGTTTATTGTTTACGAACCCGCTAATGGGTGTAACGAGAGCTTTTGATCACTTCTGCGCTCATATGTGAAAGTCATGACACTAACGCGAGTTGTACTTTCCGTATCTTTACAAGGGAAATAGGCAGTTCGACATTGTTCAAATATGGAAATATTTAGGACACCACTTTGTTTACTGCTGTGAGTATGGGACGTGGAATGCCGTGGGAGTCCTCCATGCCGAGAATTATTCGCACTGCAGTAGTGGTAGTAGTGAAAACGTCTATTCTATCACGAAAGAGGGTGGCGCCTCTGAGCAGCACAAAACTAGGTGCCGTTCTTGTTTGGAAAGTTTGAATCCGCCGCCCGAGACCATTGGAACAGAGGTCGTTGTTCCTCTATTACAAATCTGCATAGCAGGGCCGCCTCCCATTCCACTCGAGTGGGGTGAGGTGAAGAGCAGGGGCATCTCAGGGATCGTAATATTCATTGCTCTATCAGGTTGGGTGCGAAAATGTTCATTTAGAAGAGGGTTTCTATGAGACTATATGCCCAGAACTTGCGTTTGAATAGATTCATACTCGCCTGAAGTAAAGGCTATTTTATATAAATGAACAACCTGCTTATGGAATCTGACATCTCGGAAGAGATTATTAGCCTCTTAATATATGTTAATTATTTCCGCCGCATTTTTAGCATTTATTTCCGCTGCGGAACATGGCATTGTATATATTAGACGTCAAAAAAATAGTTTGAGTGTAATGTTGTGGTTAGTCTTGATTTTACCAATTGAACAATATATTGCTACGAATATGACGAAGCGGGCAGTGGCGCGGGGGGGAGCGCTCGCGCCAGGCCCGCTGGCCATTAAAGCATATTTCATCGTTGTGTCATCACGTCGTTCTGTTTCTGTTGTGTCGCCGTGTTCCATCGCTTGTTATGCCACCACGTAACATTTGGTGGAGGTGCGGTCCATCCCCATCCTCGCCTTGCACCGTCGAAGCCAACCGTACGCCGGGTCCATCTGCCGAAAGCCCGTGGAGATTGCCGCCCAGCTCTGCCCCAGCCCTGTTTGCTCAGACCCGACCAGCCGCTGTCCCCAGCCTCGTCCCTAGCCCTGACCACAACACACGACGACCAGGAAGAGCCCAAAGCCGACTCTACCGACCTTACCGACCCCCCGACGAAGCGACCTCACAACTCGAGCGAAGACACCACCCCCTCCCAAGCCGTTCGGCGTGTCCATGAGCCTTGGCTTTCGGCAAACGGTGAAGATTGGACTTGATGCTCCGGTGCAAGCATTCTTCCCATCTTTGCATTCATTGCGGTGTCCAGCGTTTCATGTCCCAATCCTGTGTCTGTGTTCATCGTCACTTCATGCATTTCATTTCTAGCAATCGATCGGGACGATCGCTCGGTGCCCCGGGTAATGCTACGAAGATGACGAAGTGGGCAGTGGCGTGGGATGGAGCGCTCGCGCCAGGCCCGCTAGACATTAAAGCATATTTCATCGTCATGTCATCACGTCGTTCTGTTTCTGTTGTGTCGCTGTGTTCCATTGCTTGTTATGCCACGACGTAACAATAAATTCAAAAGTCAGCTAGAAATATTACATCTTGTTTGCCTCTTAACTCGTTCCTAAGAAATGCAAGTAGCTTCAGTCATAACTCTTTTCCCGAGTGAATAACATGGCTTATGCTTCCAGATCATTTGGAGAAAATATTCCCGTTTATTGCTGCGGCGCACCGAGGTTCAATTATTTTAGGTCCTAAGTGTGAAGACGCCTGCTTTTGGGAAAGAGAGCAATGGTTAGCCTTGACCGCCTAGTAAAGAGCAGAGACATTAGTCTGCCAACCAAGATCCGTATAAGTCGTGCTATGTTCTTTCCAGTTGTGATGTATGGATGCGAGAGTTGGACAGTGAAAAAGACTGACCGCCGAAGAGTGGACGCGTTTGAATTGTGGTGCTGGCGAAGACTCTTGAGAGTTCTTTTGACTGCCAGAAGATCAAATCAGTCGATATTGTCGACCATAAACCCTGACTGCTCATTGGAGGGTCAAATTCTAAAGTTAAAGCTCAGCTACTTTGGTCATCTGATGAGAAGAGAGGAGTCCCTGGAGAAAGATTTGGTGTTGAGAAAGGTTGAGGGTCTCCGGAGAAGGGGTAGGCAGCGAACGCGATGGTTAGATGGCATCCTCGAGGCACTGCAGATGAAGTTGTGTGATGTTAGGAAGATAGTGAGAGACCGGAAAGCGTGGCGTGACATGGTCCATAGGGTCACGAAGAGTCAGACACGACTGAACGACTGAACTGAACTGAAGTGTGAAGAGGTTACAAAGGTGCAGATCTTGTTTCTACCCTTTGGTTAGCTAGGTATTTTGCCTTTGGTAGCCGACAGTCTCCTGTGCTATTTTTGAGTTGACGTTACCTTGCAATGCACAGTGCAATTACCTTCTATTCGAAAAGAACAATAATATTTTGCTTTTTGAACGCAAGGCTGTTCTTTATCATATAAGAAATCATTAGCTCCAAAATAAAAATGCTAATAATGATAAGCTGTTGTTCTGCGTTAATTTATCTTTTTTTTCCCTGGCTCTCAAGTTATTTGTTTGGTTTTCTTTTTGGGCCGCCACAAGCCTTTCCAACATAGACTTGAATTAATTTACAATGACGATGATGTAACGATGCCGCTTCAAACTACTGACACGTTTGTGCAAATTACTTTTGTTGAGAACTGAACGCAGTCAGTGAGTCGGCCTTGACGAATACACACGAAAAAAACTGGAAACTCTTTATTGGCTGGTTACAGAAAATCTTTGCCTGGGACTCATAAAGGAAAGACAATATGGTGATACTGGGTATGTCTTGCTAGGATTTGTTAGCATTATCTAAAAATGAATTCACAGTTCGATGCAATTAAATACGACACTTGGGTCATTTTTTGAAACCTCCACGACACTTTAGCAACCACGCCGGCCGTCAGCACAGATTGTGTTCTATGAAATAAACTCAGATCATTCTCCTCACGACTTATTTAGAAGATCCTTAGCTCTTACCCCTTGTGCGTTTTTCTAAAACAAGGACGTGAGGAGTACAGTTACTGAGACCACTTTCTGAAATGTGGATTAAACTCAATGCCTCGATCTCACACGCACAGGGGTGTTTCCAATAGAGCGACGCGAACGAAAGGCTGCGCTGGACGTCTGCCCGAAAGCCTTACAGCTCATTCAACCAACAGAAGCAACCCCCGGAGTGTGCAATGAAATGTAATGTGATCAGTATGAGCTCATGACTTCTTAACATTAGGAATTGCTCTTTCAAGAATAAAGATCTGAGGTCCCAAACCAAATCGCGAAAGACGCCTCGCCGAATGCCAAGCCTTCTAAGGCAGGGAGAACGACACATTGCTCTCTTCAGAGTAACGCGCAAGTAATTTCGGAAAAGCCAGGACGTCCCTGCCTTGCCATTACTCTGATTCGGGTGGTTAAGAGCCGCTCTTCTCTCTAACAAGGATGTAGAGAGCATATAACCCCTAGGTGTTTACATGTATAGGCTGGAATCTATTTTTTTTTTTATTGTCACTAACCAGACAGTTATCTCCATCATGAATGACAGACTTACACTACTATCCACCTAAGAGTCGATGCAAATGTTATGAAAATTACGTCCACTTTATCCGGAAGCGCCTAAGCTAATGGCCGAGCATCACTCCGGTACTGAAAAGGCGGAGAGGGGGAGGAGGGGGCGATAAGTTTTATGGCACTCTAGAAATCGATCGCTAGACGGCTGGAGATGGCGCAGTGGCCACGGTCAGGGTCACTGCTCTCCTGACACCTGTTTATCTACGGCGACCAGACAGACAGGTGTTCTGGTCACTGATGGCCTGTGCGATCAATGAAGCAGGAATCAGAGACTTCCATCTTGCGATAGTTTCTCAACCGTTGCGAGCAATACGTTGTCTGCACTCATGTAGCGTACGAAGGACTTTTTTCATGTTATTGTCAAGTCATAATCTTGTTGCGAATACGTCTACTTAGGGCAGGTGGTGACAGCAGATCTGTACCATGAAAGGGAAATAACAAGGAGAAAATGATTGGGATGTAGCGCATTTGGCAAGTTATCGCAGATTATGACTAGCCGCCTATTAGTATTGCTCAAGAGAAAATTATACAACAGTTGCATCTTACTGTACACAATAATGGGGCTGAAGTATGGAGGCTAAAGAAAATGCTCCTACTTACGTTGAGGACAACGCAGAAGGCCTTGGAAAAAATAATGGTGATGGTAGCATTAGGAGCTAGGAAGCGTCCAGAGCGGGTTAGAGAAATAACTCAAGTTACTGACATTCTAGTGGAACTCAAGAACAAGAATTGGGCATGGGTAGCACATGTAGTGCGAAGAGAGGACAGCAGATGCTCGCTTAGGGTAACAAACTAGATTCCAAGGGAAGAAACGCGCAGCAGGGAGCGGAAGAAAGTTATGTGGACGGATGAGGTCGGGAAGTTCGCAGGGGACAAGTGAATGCAGCTAGCCCACGATCGGGTCAATTGGAAGAATATGGAGAGGCCTTCGTCCTTAAGTGGGCTGACAATGATGATGATAATAATAAAGCGTCTTAATTACATGCATATCTTTTTAGGGCTCCATACCTAACTATTTAGGGCTTATTTGCGGCGAAATGATATCTTGAAGTCCGTGGCACAATTAAAGAGCAGAGTTATATAAACTGAGCTTATGATATCATAGTCTGCCTTATATCGATTTGTGCTTTACCTTCGACAGGTCTGTGAACGCTTAGAAAACACACAGAATACACTCTCGTTTGTTAACGTCAAAAATAAACAGCATGTTTTATTGTTCATGTACGGCAAGTACATATACTTTAGGTGGAACTTCACACTTGTGGAATGTAAGCACTGGTTGATGTTTGTTTACAACAATTTTCCGTAACAATCGACCACCGAGCTGCGTCCTCGTCTCAAAAATATACATCAGTGTAAACACATTTTCAGAGCTTGTGTGTCTACAAAAGAATATATCTCATAGGAAATCACGCTCGCTCACACACTGACATCGAATCTGTACACAGTGCAGCTAACAGCGCATCCACATTTGTACCAAGAAGCCAAGTATCACGTAAAAACCACACCAACTTGCAGAAGTGGGAGGGTGTTGTTTGCACTCTGCAATGGGTAAACGCTGGGGCGGGTAGCGACGTTTTATATAGAGAGCACGAATGTACGTGAAAAACGAAATGCACTCCACTTGCACAAAGAATATACAATCATACCCATGGTGTGCGTTTACCTCAATGTCTACATAGGCGAGTTTGTGAGGAATCTCAAGCAACCATGCATAACAAAAACAATTGCAGAGCCCATTCTGGGCGATCATGCTTCCCTCAAGTATAGGCAAGCGCTGCGCAAGGTAATTTTTCCCAGTTCTTCGCACAACCGGTATAAGGTTGCCATAGCTGATCTCTCACTTCTATGATGCTGCAAATGAACACTGACGCGAAAGAGACGCCTAAGAAAAAGGGGTTACGGTGGTGGTCTGTACACGAGATGTGGCCTTAAGGTTCGCAGGATGCCTTACGCGCGAGCATAATATTTACAACACCAAGGCTCAAGTGCCGACGTTTGAACCCAGAATACAAGGATACTATAATGAGTACTGAAGAAATGTATGTATTAATGAAAATTGAAAAGGCTGCGAAAAATAGCGCACTCTGAATATTTTGCTTTGTGAAGTGGTTTCAAATTTTTGCAGCTCGATAATATACGAGGAGAGCTGGGCGCGGCTACCCGTTTTCTCTAATTTTGGTGCAAAATCTTTGCAACGTAACTGAAGGTGGAAACATTGAGGCAATAATGTAAGCTTGTATTAGGCTTTAATTGCAGTATTTTCCTTACCCTCATACAGAATCTGATGGAACCATGTTTTTTACGTTGATTTACTATGGTTGTTTTCAAATATCCTGATAATAAAAAAACTTGTAAAATAATTTTTTCCATAACCTTTTTGGACGTATGCGTGCAGGCAAATTGCAGTAGAATATAAAATATCTCAGCACTTGGATGCGTATAATAAAGATCAATACGAAGAAGCACTCAAATACACACGATTTCGAAAGATCTGTGAAATTTACCCTTTAATATTGTTGACGCTTGAAATGGTTACGAAAATGCGTTGCCGGCACTCCCAGAAGACGAAGAATAATGCTTAGTGTTAGTAATTTCACCACAGTTTTCTTGGCATTTAAATTTAAAATTGGAATAAATTTGTAGATCTTAAATATTCATTCACATATACTGTTTTATATTATTGGGAGAAATTAAGGTGCACTGATATGGCGTGCTCCTGCCGGGCGGGTGAACAATGCTTTCAAGCAAGATTGTCTCCGCTCTTAAAGCAGCATGACATTAAACACGTATATATAGCTATATTCTTCTTCTTTGAGGGAAGGTGCAGAGAAATTCGCTTGTAGCTCTTTGTATAGCTTCTGTTTGGGAGCACACTTTATGAGGAATGTTTTTTTTTTTTCTGATGAATATTTAGCTCAATAAGCCTGGATGTTAAAAGATGACCTCCTCCTGTATGTGCACCTAATCTCTCCTCAATGTGCAGATGCGTTCGTTTAAAACAACAAATGATAAAATACCTAAGCATTGATTTCAACGAAATTGAAAGCCTGTTTTGGGTTACGTGATAAGCAATACCTTAAACAACCTATAGCAGTACAACAACATCAACCATAATTCATCATGTCAATTTTATTACTACCATGGCGGCCTATTATGATGCATAGTTCTAATATCAAACAATTTATGTAGAGCTCCAAATTGAAAAGTACTGTTGTACAAAACGCCACCCCTTGATTACCGATAATGCCTCGTAGTTTAAAAGTGTTTTGCAAATAATGGCTTCAGTTACCTTACTTTGTACTGGGAGAAAAAAAGTCTAGTGTCATGCTCTGGATACCAATTGACATTTTACGACAATAACTGTAAAATAGTGAAAGTTAAGCGAAGTGAACTTGTTACCATCCCAAGCCCCTCAGTGATCTTTAAGTGATTCTACTATATGTACTGTATTCACTTTGCTACATGTCATACCGGCGCGCTGTACACGTAATGCGCTTCAGTAACCATCAATTTCTGATAGTCTTGCTAACTACCGAAGTAACATCGATGCAAAGCTTTTTTTCTGCGGTTTCCGCAAGAAATTAGAGTAATGTCAATTTATACGACGTTTTTCGTACGAGCCGTCTCTATACATATATCCTGGTGCAGCCCTTAATAACCGGAGGCATAAAATAGCAAATGAAACGAAGTGATGCTGTGAACTTAGCAATGGCACAACGAAGTGTATCGCGCGCTCTAAACTCACAACCCTAAATATTCGAAATCTGTGTCAGCAATGATACCTGCAGAAGTGTCAGGAATAAGGACATAATATTGACCTTCCATAAAAATTACAATACAATATCTAAACTACACAACAAATTTTAAAAATACACCTACCAGCATAAAAGGATGCTTCGGACACAGAAGTATAAACAAAAAATGCAGCACAACTCTGAAGCTGAAAAGCAACGAGTAATTTTTGTGTTTTAGTTTACAATTGCGCCGGCAAACGTCTCGGTGCTTATTTTCCCACTCGCGCACCCAAAACATGTACAACTGTGAATTCAAAATGTCTACCGCGAAGACCTACCCAAGTACTAAACTTAACCTGCATAATGCGGGTCATAGTGTTGATAGACCATTTTGAGTTTCAGCCCTTCTAGTAGCGATTTCCTTCATGGCCACCAAGCGTACGCTCTATTAAGCAGATGCGGTCAACCATGATCTTTTCCTCGCTCACAGCAGCAGACATTAGGCAGCACCTAACCATAAACCTTACAGCTAATGCTAATAATGGAACATTCCTCTTTGTGCTGGCGGTTTCGTGGTGGTGCAGTTTCAAGTTATTGCATCCTACTAAACCGATGCCTTTTGTTTTTATTTAGAAAGACCTGGACATATTCGGATGTAATGTCCCAATAATTTTTCACTCTTCACTACACTAGCATAACACCACGCAGTGTTTAAACCGATAAAGACGCCATTGCACATATATCACGGAATGAAGTTAAACATGGTGCAGTTACTCGCAACATGTCTTGC
>JAJIZL010067782.1:0-15103 GCA_023969395.1 Amblyomma maculatum
CCTCGGGAAGGAACAGGAGTTTACATTAGGTAGCGAAATACTGGAAGTAGTAGGCGAATATATCTACTTAGGACAGGTAGTAGCCGCAGATCCGGACCATGAAAAGGAAATAACAAGAAGAATAAGATTGGGATGGAGCGCATTTGGCAAGCACTCTCAGATTATGACTAGCAGCTTACCGGTATCGCTCAAGAGGAAAGTATACAACAGTTGCATCTTGCCTGTACTCACCTATGGGGCTGAAACGTGGAGGCTAACCAAGAGAGTTCTACTTAAGTTGAGGACAACCCAGAGAGCAATGGAACGAAAAATGGTAGGGGTAACATTAAGAGATAGAAAGCGTGCAGAGTGGGTCAGAGAAATAACTCAAGTTAACGACATTCTAGTGGAAATTAAGAAGAAGAAATGGACATGGGCAGGACATGTAGTGCGAAGAGAGGATAACCGATGGTCGCTGAGGGTAACAAACTGGATTCCAAGGGAAGGAAAGCGTAAATAGACAGATAGATAATGTTTATTTGAGTGTGCCCCAACAGCCAAGTGGCCTAAAGGAGCGCACACTAGGTCAGATACATCAGAACACCTAATAACATTTAAAACCAGTCATGAAAACAGCAATTAGGCAAATATGTCCGTGTCAATAAACGTTTTGTTATACAAGCTTTGTATACGAGTCATTGGTCATTGGACAGTTGGCGTGCAAATCTGGATAAAATGTGTCAGAACATTTTGCAGCCTTTGCATGCGGCACACGAAAATTCAGTGACATCAGTAAGGTGTCACAGTTAATGAAACCACGCACAATTTTTTGCAAAAACTGCATGTCACGTATTAGTCGCCTGTCGCCAAGAGCACACATTTTGAGGTCTGACAAGAGAGAATCGTAGTCGTAGAAACGGCGGCGTCCAATATATCTGTCATAAAAGATGCGTATGAACTTACGCTGGACATTTTCAATTTTTGCGCAATAGGTAGCAGATAAGTTATTCCAGGCCACTGACGCGAACTCAAGACGCGGTCTTACAAGGGCACAGTATAGAGTGCGTAGACATTCGTGCCGTTAAAATTTTTTTGTTAGTCTAGAGATAAGAACGATATGCCTCAATGCGCGTAACACAATTGAATTTACATGCAATCTAAAATCAAGCCTTGAATCAACAACAACACCAAGGTCTCGTACATGGGCCACACGAGAAATATGATCCGCCAAAAGTGTATAATCAAACACAACTGCGTCGCGTTTCCTAGTTAGAGAAAGACGGAAGTCTTCTTAATATTCAACTTTAAGCGATTCCACAAACACCATTTCTCGACGTTGTTAATGTCAGCTTGCAATTGGCGGCAGTCCTCAATATCTTCAATATTACGGAATAATTTGAAATCATCTGCGAAGAGCAAAATTCTCGAGTCCTTGACATGCAACGGCAAATCATTAACAAACACTAAAAACAACAACGGTCCTAAGTTGGAGCCTTGAGGCACTCTCGAAGATGATAGAAATTCGTTGGACACACAGCCGGAAAATCGGACCATGTTACGGCGGCTGCCAAGGCAGCTTTTGAGCCACCTACAGTACATGGGGCAAAGTCCGTATCTTTCCATCTTCATCAGAAGTACCTCATGGGACACCGTATCGAAAGCTTTAGTCATGTCAAAGTAGACTGCGTCTACCTGACCGCGATTAAATACATGTGGGCCAGTATAATCAAGAAAGCTGCATAAATTCGTTTCCACAGATCGACCTTTTAAAAACCCGTGCTGCAGAATTGAGATCTTCTGCTTGAAGTATGAGCCCATGCGTTCGTACATAACCATTTCAAAAACTTTCGCAAAAGAACAAATCAGTGACACAGGTCGAAAGTTGTTCACATCACAAGCATCGCCAGACTTGAATACAGGAACAACTACTGACAATTTCCAATGACAAGAAAAAACACCAGTTCGCAATGATAAGTTGAACAAATGTGCTAAAACAGGGCCAAATATCAGCGCATCCTTTGATTATAAAGCTGGGAATTTCATCAACTCTTGTTGAAAGTTTTGGCTTAAGTTTCTGAATCGCCAAAAGAACCTCATGCTCGGTAACATCATGATAAGCCAAACAGTCAGCGCTGTCTTCAGAAGTGATAAGAGCTGGTGGGTTATCATGGCGCACAAAACAAGAGCTGAAGTGATCAGCAAAAGCTTGGCACACATCTTGAGGTTTAAAACAGATACCATCGCGCGTCTTTATCACAGCAGCACTAACCTTATCATTTCGTTGCTTGCGCACAAAATCCCAAAAACTGTTTGGTTCCTTTTTGAAGTTCTGTTCAAGAAGTTTGTGGTACTCGGCTTCATCACGTGCAATCAGTTTTTTCACAAATTTTCTGCACAATGAATATCTTTGGTACCAATACTCACTTTCTGATTTCACGTAC
Source organism: Amblyomma maculatum (assembly GCA_023969395.1). Classification (NCBI taxonomy): domain Eukaryota; kingdom Metazoa; phylum Arthropoda; class Arachnida; order Ixodida; family Ixodidae; genus Amblyomma; species Amblyomma maculatum. The sequence goes on from JAJIZL010067782.1 coordinate 2,421, forward strand.
AGTTTATGATACTTCTGTTTTTTCCTCAAGTAATGTCTCAAATCGCGCGAGAACCAGCAAGGAAATCTACACTTCTTCGATTTACGGCGTGGTATACATGTTTTCATTACACCCTGTACAGCTGATGTAAGTAGCTCGACGCCTGTGTTTACATCATCAATCTCAAGCAATTCAGACCAGTCGTAGGCCTGAAGATCATTGTACAGCTTCAGGTAATTGCCATACGCGTATCTAAATTTTTCTGGCACCATCTCACGCACTGGACGAAAAGACAAAAAGAACGACAAGGTAAACGGGCAATGATATTTGTCTATCAGAACAAGCAGGGGGCGGCAGAAAGTTAGGTGGGCGGATGAGATTAAGAAGTTCGCAGGGGTCAAGTGGATGCAGCTAGCACAGAACCGGGTTAAGGGGAGAAATATGGGAGAGGCCTTCGCCCTGCAGTGGGTATAATCAGGCTGATGATGATGATGATGATGATTATGAGAAGCGGCAATAGGAAGCTTCCTTTTCTGAGAGCTGCATAGTTCACATTCCACTCAATATGTATGCATGAAAGCGCTCTTAGGAGGGATAGAAAGAAGACATCAATTCCGCCCTGCGTTTAGACCGTTTTGTTGTTCCCTACTGGGGCGAAAATTTGCGGGTATTTCAGGAACCCAGTAGAAAATAAAACATAGCATATACGCGGAGTGCCGAGCATTATATTGTGCGGGCCTGAAAGGAGAAAAAAGGCAAACAATTATATGAGCAAACCCTGTCACGTATGCACAGAGTTACATTGGGCACCGTACCTACACTCCTAAACGGATGTTTATTTACGTGTAGGTATCAAACAATCATATTGTAATCGCAGCAAAATATTTAAACTCGTGTTAACACAGTTTATGAGGCACCATGCAAACACTATTTTCGTGATGATTTTTAAAAATAAATTTGAATTTGTTCTTTTGCAATTCTGAAACTACTTTTGGTAGCGGTGGCAGCATGGTGCACCCATGCTGCGCTGCCGCGAAGACAGGCACTGGTTTTTATATTGTCAAGGCAGTCACACGGGCAGTAGCGATGCAAACGCCCCTCAAGAAAACTCTATAGGCATCACAGATATGACAAATACTGCCGAAAGTCAAGAGCGGGGTCTGTGCTGAACTCGGCATTTATTGAGCTGTTGAGTAAACGTAGAGCCGCAAAGACAGCGACGGCCAGTTGTTACAGCAGTTCAGTGGAAGTCGGAGATTATCTGTTCCAAAACATGCAATTCGTGTTAAAACAAAGAGCTTGAATATTCTACCACAAACCCCAGTGACATTCGACATCGAATGACACGAGGCTCTTGATTTTAGCAGTCATTATTATAATCTTAAAATTATTGCCATCCTGACAATACTAAAATTTATCGTCATGGCCGTTGCCCTGCTGTATCAATTGCAAAATGTAAGATAACTGCAAGATTTCCTGTATCAAACCTTTGTCTAGTGAGCAAAGCCTTTGTTGATATCATCTGCACAGTTCTTCGTTTTTGGCTTTTCACGAAAGCGTCTAAAACATGGCCTCGGCTGCAGTATATGATGAATAGTTTGACGATAAACGCAGTGAGTTTAATGTACTGTGGTATTTCACCAGCAAATTTATTTGGTCCCACCAAGTCTTAGCTGGAACACGCACATCTCTAACACTTGCTCGTCAGCATTTCGAAAACTTTACTTGCTGCGCCAGAAACTAAAAGATGCCTCCCTCCAAGTTAAATGATTAGAATACAAAACTTTTATAACTACTAAATTAGTGTATGGCTGTATTTTGTGGGACCCATATACTTTCACCAACATAAACGCACTAGAGCGAATCCAAGGGAAAGCTGTCCAATTCATGTTTACGCAGTACAGGTCGAACTGTCTCTGTCTCTGCACTGATGCAATCAAATTCAATACCTACCCTTCAGTACCGGCGAAACTTTATTCGATTACAATTTTTATTTTTACTATTTAATCGTAAACTTGGAATACATCCTTCACCGCACCTAATACTATCGAACACCAGACAAACCCGACACTCTCACCCTCTTTCTCTGACCCCGTAATTTGCTAAGTCTAGCTTATTTCAACACTCTTTCCCCAGACCATTAATGATTGGAACAGCTTCCCAGCCTCCTGCCACAGCCTCTTGACCTGATGAATGACCATGTTTTGCATTATTTCATGTTCTTCTATTAAAATTTCATTTTTTCATCTCCTGCTTTTTGTGTTCTTTTTTGTTCGCATTTTGATATTATTGACCTCTGTAATAATTTGTTTTTATACCACTCCTGCTTGAGCCTCCCAACCTGCAGTATGTAAACAAAAATAAGGTAACAATGATCCCAACTACGGAGCTGGAATGACAGTCTCAGGTTTCAAGCCGCCCAAAATGTACAACATTCTACAAAAAGCGGGCCGCGATGTTCAAGGGCGCGCATTTCTCCTGATGTAAATTCTGCGAATTCAACGTGTGACATCTAAATTTACGATATATTGAGACATAAGCTGTGAGAGATATATTTCATGACATACTTTCTTAACGCTTGCTGCTCCTTTCTGCAGTCATATATGATAGGTATACTCTGAAACTATTAGTAAATAGCAAATCACATTCCCCGGTAGCGGTGCGAATTTTATCTTATAAGTTAGAAGAAATATCAAAGCACAGAAACTCACTCTTCTATTGATTTATGTACGAACATTTTGTCTAATTGCAGCATACCACAAACAGGACAGAAAAGAGGACGAGAATTATGAAGAGCGGATGGCAGCTAGGCTGCAGTTTTTCCGTAATAACATATAAAATATCCTTTCTCTACGCTAGAACAACTTTATGAATGTCCCACGGTGGGTACGTGAATGTTTCAAGAGGCCAATCAAAATAGGTAGGCTGAGTAGCGTTAATTTCAACTGTCTACCCCCTAGCCAGAGAATAAACATAAAGCGGATAATAAATGGAGACAGCAAGTTGAGTGCAGATATATTCCTTGCTCGACTGTACGTGCAGGGCATGCCGTCTGAAGCCTCGAGTGTGCTTGACAGCTCTTGCATTTGTTACCCCTACACCGGTATACCCTATTTACCAGCATCTCTGGTTTGTTTGCTCGCGGTAGATGCTGCAGGCAAAGAACATCTGTTCTGTACCGTGCTCCGAGCGCTGGCGGTTCAAGCGAAGAAGTACATGCAGGTCACGTTGATGCCTGTGTTTGCTGAGGGAATTTCCACGAAACACCATGTTCCCACCAACGAGGCAGACCTTCAGCCTAAGAGTGATCACAATAGAGTCAAAGAACGAAATGTCTTCGTTTCAACACCATGCTTGTCCTTGCTTGTCGATTTGCTGAATACAATATCTTCTCACTCTGCAACAATATCCGGAAAAAAATTGCCTTTACATTTCTTGACATGTTAGGGGTCTTAAACTTTATTTCACCTCACCATTGCGACAGCCTTTACTGCAATCCTGTACACTCACATAATTCTTTCGCGTGGCATGCCATTCAAGCAGCATGCTGAAGTTTCCACTTGCAGAGTTCCACAAAGAGGCAAGACATACGACTCTGACTTCTACCAAGAGCACTTTGTTTAACTCTGGAGAGCGGGAACCATGAAAGGGCAGTTCCGGCGGAGTATCGTCGTAGCCATCAGCGGTGTAATCCGAGGGCACAGTGTCACCCTCTTATCCAGTGTCGTCGGTTTAAGGAGAGTTGAAACAGCGACGCTTGTAACGGTGGTCTATAGTATTTCGCTTCGACGAAACGGCATGTTCGTATGTGTGATCCGGCATGTTCCGGCATCCGGCATGTTCGTATGAGCGATCCTGAAGGGCTGTACATTGGTCATCGTAGAGTTCAATCTCGCTGTCGAGAAATCCCGTATATTTATCCTTCTATTCGTTTCTGCCATAGGCATCTTCCAAGATGTCCTATTGTTTCAGCACTACCCAAGCTGTTTCTGCTTTTGATCTGCTGTTTAGCTTCCCTATAATGCACGCAATAGGCGCAGGTGACGTCGATGCGCTCGTAGTGTTAGTAGCATGTTCTGGAGCAGGCTTTTGAGTCAAAGCAGAGCCCAAACTTTCTCCGCAGGCTTCGCCGAAGTCGCTAAACGTGTCATGAGTCATCCTGCCAACTGAGTACGTCGAAGACCAGACCTCACTGTCTGGAGCGTCACAAAGTGGTTCGGAGCCGCTTGCCTCTGTGATGGAATTCTCCTCGACGGTGCTAACAAAAAAAGCTGCATTGAGGTGTTGGCTCTTCTTCCCCGTCGAGTATCTCATCGCTGGTATCGGAGTCTCCGTGAGCGGTCTCGAGCTGCTCACTTGACACTGGACAAGAAACCATGCCGCTGTGGTCTGACTGACGCGGCGCTGTTATGCTAATCTTGAGCACAACAGTGTGAATGAGCCCAATGCACCGCATCGGGCCGGCTCGAAAAGCTTGACTGCCCAGTGCAACCACAGCGCGAGGGCGATAGCATCAGCCGCTTGCGGCATTATTGTGGCCCCATGAGACGCTCTACGTCTTTTTCGCCTGTATTTCACCCAAATATACGCAAAATAATATATGTGAGTGCAACCTTGATATTCTACTGATGCAGGCCTAATTTTCTGAAACGCAATGGATTTGAAGAAACATTGACCGAGGAGGTATTTCAAGAAGCTAAATAATGCTATGTCGCAGGCAGTAGCGGCAGCAGTGGTGTCTGCGTCTTTTTCATTTAATTTATATGAATTGTTAAATCTCATACGGCGTTTAGGCAGGACGTGGGGAAAAATAATACCTGCTATTTATAGGCAACAAGAAGACATTACATCAATACAAAGCGACAATTCAATCACAACGAATAATTGCAAACAGAAACGCAGAAACGGTTTCCTTTAGTTTGGTGGGTTTACCTTCCCAAAAGAACTGCAGAATTTTTGACCAACTGGGATTTTTCAACGTTCACTCACATTGCACAGCACACGGGCGCTTTGCATTCCACCTTTATTGAAAGGCGGCCGTCGCGGCCGGGATTCAATCGCGCATCTTTCGGTCAGCAGTCGAGTGCTTTAGCCGCTGAGCCACCAAAGGGAGCAATATGTGTGCAATGTTTATATCAAAAATTACAGCTTAAGGTGTGAATAAAACAAGAGCAAAACAAAACATAGCGATTTGACAGGACAAGGAATACCAGGTCGGTAGAGCAGAGCAGAAAATGGAGATGTAGAGAAGACATTAACACAGCGCTCTTTCCTACCCCCTTTCTATTTTCGCCTTAGAAATACTTCATTTGCGTTGAATTTGTTCATATCAAAAGTTTCATTTTCTAATATATTCCACCATTTAATATTCCCGGGAGGCACGAAAACATGAAGGAGTTATTGCGAGGTGAGAAATACGTCATGCCAAATGATGTAAAGTGCAGTGTAATAATATTTAGGGGCGCCTAAATAAATTAAAAAAAATAGATGCAATAACACAGCTTATGAATATTGTGTTGTTGATAGATCATGTACGTATATATTTATAAATACTTTGAGGTAAGCATATGTCTAGCTAGCAAAGCTCATTAGTACGGCTAGTTAGCGTTATTAATATAGAAAGTTCTTGTCTCAGTTAATACGTGGTTCCTGTTCACTGTAAGGTAAGATGCATTCGATTAAGGCTCTACGCCGTCGGACCTAGTACACGCTGCTCTTTGGTATTTGAGCTGCAGTTAAAAATGTCATGCGATCACTTCACACCTTACAGTGGATAGCAACTGCATTATACTATATTCAAATTGGTTTGCATGCTTTTAGGAAAAATAATCACTCACCTTAATGCTGTGACTGTCCTGTCCTTTTCAATATTTAGGTCCGATTAATCTTCAGGCATTGGAGAGATGTTACAAAATTGATTAATTTCCAGACTAATTGCCGCTGTTCATGGGCTGTTTTTTTATTCCATCATTCTAGATATTTTTTCCTTCTGTCCCTCGGAATCCAATTCGTTTCCCTTAACGACTATTGGCTATCCCGTTTTCTTGCTACATACACTCTCTATGACAATTTATATTTCTTGATTTCCCCAAAAATGTCCTTAACTCTAGTTATTTCTCTGACTAACTCTGCACACTTGCTGTCTCGTGACGTTACAAATATGTGTTTTCATTTCCAGCACATCACTAAGAGCTATGCCATAATGGCGATCACAATAGTTTTGCAAAGTACAGCTTGTGCACTTAGGTTGCACTTTCTACCACGATCACCTAATATTCCTGGCCAATGTAGTGCACAGTGGCCAGATTAATATAACAGTTACTTCCACCGCCTTTCCCACAGTCTGACGCATGTGAAAAATCCGCGTTTAACACCTGCCTCAGCTTGTCTGTTGATACTTGGCGTTGGTTAAAAGCCAAGAAAACTAAAGGTTTGTTTCGGTTTGAAAAATACTTAAAACATAAAGCTTAATTTCCTGGTAAAGCAATAAGAATTCCCTTGAATATTTCTGCGTATTTGCATTGCGTGTAGGTGTATGTCTGCAGCTCTTTCTCAATGTTCTGCATTTATTTGTTACAGCACTGCATGTCGGTATCTTCTCGCCTGACGACAGCGAAGGTTCTTTACTAACAGTGCGGCCTATGTGGATGAGGCGACCAAGTGCGTGACTTGGGCATTTCGATAGCCTAACAACAATTAATGGCAAGCCGGCAGCGCCCTGCTCTAGGCAAGAATGTGCAACCCTATTTAATAGAACGTCTATCCTGCTGCGATCAACAGATCAGGTCCAACGCATGATATGGGAGGCTCGTTCAACCGCGATGAAAATGAAGGTGGCTGCGTGAGTGACCATTAGTTGCATTCATTGCAAAAGAAAAAAAAAGGGGTTTTATCGTGCCCAAAAATGAAGCACTTTTGATTGGAATTTCACTTTTGGTTGCGTTTTTTTCTTTGTTGATATCATCCTCTATAGTGAAGATGAAACTGAAGCCTGTTGCTAGATAGAGTTTGTGTCTTGTGCTGTCCGTTATAATATTATGTTATCATACCTCTTTGTCAAGATGAATGGAAACCAGCTATTCATGTGTGAATGTTTCCTGAAGAAATGACCGCATGTGACTGTGAGAATCCGAGTTCATGGGTTTCAGACGTCTTTGGTTCAACTCCCATCGGCTGCAATTGATTGTTTGTCTTCCACTTTTTATTAGTTTATCTTCAAGATAGCATTACTATCTCAAGTTGATCAACACACACACGCACAATCCTCTATGCTTTCTTTGGTATCTGTGCTTGTTCATTCGTTTCGTATGAAAACCAGTGCAGCCATATTCAACAGACCGTACGGAACAGAGTTTATGTTCTTAATGAATGCCTATGAAGAAATTAAAACTGTTCTCGGTTTTTAAAAGCGTGTGCCAAAAGATGACGACGATGGCGAAGAAAAATGGCTGCTGCTTGTTTTAGGGGAACAACAAAAACAACCAGGCGGCTATTAAGTTTATTTTTACATTATTTTTCTCCAGTGATACCACTTCGCGATAAGGAAGAGAAAAGCACAAGCAAAGGTTTTTATTACCGAATGTGCTTACCGCGTGGGCCATCTGCGTCTTTGGTTTCCACGCCAACAACTGCTGCATTGCAACCTTCGATCTGAAACGAGTGTAGGAGAATGGTATTATAATAGAAGAGACATCTGGGTGAGTTGGTATGATGACATGATGAATAAACATCGCAACAGACTAGGACGGAGGTCATGGTACTGTTCGTCACTGCACACAAGCGTGACCTTAAGTATAAACAAGCCACTGTTTACTGGATATGACCGACGACAGGTCGTTTGAAGCTGATCGCGAGGAAACTTTACGCAGTAGTATGAGAAGCGGTAATATGAACCTTTCGTAGCTGAGACCTGCCTTGTTCTCATACCATTCATTATGCATGCATGTATTTATTTATTTATTTATTTGATACCTCAAAGTTGCCTGGTATGGTGCATTACATGAATGCGCTCTTGGGAAGAACAGAAATAGAATATCAATGCCGTCCTGGCATTTAGAGCGCTTTTTGTTACCTTTTCTGGCGTCTAAAGGTTCCCCGGAAAATCTTGTTCTCGTGCGAGTGTTCCAGGAACAAGCTAGAACATACAGCATAGCCTATATGTGAAGTTTCGGGCATAAGCTTTACATTCGTACTCGTTTTTTATATAACCTTATGCGTACCTAACGAGAAATAAAGCAATGAATGATATGAACAAAAACCGTCACATATGTAGAGAGTTACATTGCGCACCCTACCTATGATTCTAAACGAATGTGTACATCATGCTTAGGCATTAAACAAAAATATTGTAATCGCTGCCAACTACATGGTTTTGTGCTGCTACCTGGTTTATGTCGCGGCGTGTGAACACTTTTTGCGATGTTTTTAAAAGGTGGATTTCAATTTCTTTTTTTGAAATTGTACCACTACTGTTGTTTGTGCCTGCGGCTTGTGAAATAATGGTTCCGAACACATGCTGCACTGCTGTGAAGACAGGTACTTGTTTTATATATAGACAAGAAAGTCGTACTCAAAAGCTCCAGTGGCAGCACAGTGATGACAAATATTACCAAACTCAAGAGCGGCGTATATGTAATGGCTGCGGTATTCCTCGAGCTCTTACTTCCTAAACGTATAGAGCCATAGTGGCCGCGACCGCCAGTTATTACAGCGTTTAGAGAGACGTCGCGAATCATCTGTGGCCAAAGTTTGCCTATTCTAGCACAGATCTCAGTGACACTCAACATCGAATGTCCCGAGCCGTCCAAACACAACATTAGTGAGTTTTACCTCAAAGTTAATGTCGTCCTGATTTGACCTCAAAAATAAAGTCATAGCTTTTGTCCTGATTTATTGTTAGCGAAACATAATAAAACAGAGATTTTCGGTAATAAGTGCTCTTCATTGAAACAACTCCTTCATGTCCTTCACCGCATAAAAGATATTCTGCCAACCACGTATGTTCTTACCCTTTCCGCCTAATTTACTCACGCTAGTGTCATTTTGACCGGCTAGGTAACACGCTCTCTGTCTATTCTTTGTAGCCGAATTCGTTTCTGCCAGTAACAACTTCGCCTCGCCGTGGTGGTGTAGTGTTTAAGATGCCCGACTACTGTACCGGAGTACACGGTTTCGATCCCGACCGCCAGCGGCTGCGTTTAGATGAAGATGAAACGAAGAGGAGCCCGTGTGCTGGGCGATGTCAGTGCACGTTAAAGATCCTCAGATGGCCGACATTTCTCCGCAGCCCTCCACTACGGCACCGTTTTCGCTTTCCACGTTCCCTCCCACTCTCCCCTCTTTGCGTACGGCGCAGTTAAGGTGCCCACAGAACAAATGTGACATATACTGCGTCTTTCTTTTTCTGCGAAGCAATTATTATTATTATTTTAACAGCTTCTCTTCAGATTGTAAAGAGCGCACACATCGAGTGTGTAAGAATAGAAAAAATGTTTAGTTCTTGACCCTTATCCTGTTTTGGCATTGCCCCTCGCATACTGCTGCGACAATTGTCCCCTTAAATACAGGCATAATCTCACAATGCTTCATCACTCCATAAAGCCAGTCAAATAAGCTTAGGCGACGCACTCGTATATAAAAAGTGCAGTATGAAGCGAATTGAATACCGACGCTCCTTTTTTTCTCTTTTACTGATTCATAAATTTTATGCTGGGCCCACAATGATTTCAGAAACGCCTTCGCATTATTTCTTTCGAAATTCATATATTTATTTCGCCTTAATAAACGTTGCAAGTCAATATTTCGAAATTCATTTCAATTACAGAATGGTTGTAATGCGAGCCTTTATAATAAATTATTTTACGAGAATTATTTTTGTTTAGGAATTTTCGCCGTCCACACGAAATAATGTGTTGGGTATAATCCTCAAGGGATGCAGTAATTCCTCATATTTGGTAAAACTCGAATAGATTGCCCTTTTTACTTTCGGGTAACCGGGGAAACTGAATTAAATATCTGTTGATTAATTTGTTTAATTTTGTTCTATGTTGCACAAAACTGTATAAGTGTATGTGAGATGCCAAGAACGCCAAAATGTATGATATGTTCTAACGAAACGCAGAAAACTAGGAGGACTTTCAGGTATGATCTGGATCAAATTCCATTAGAATATGCTGTGGAAGTGAGGAATCGATTTCAACAATTAGATCTGGAAGACAGAGAGCCTGAAGAGATGTGGACTGATGTTCGTGATATAATACAAGAAGTTGCTACTAAGGTAGTTCCAAAGCAAAAGAAATGCAAGAAAGCAAACTGGTTATCTGAAGAAGCTTTGCAAATAGCTGAGGAAAGGAGGATGGCAAAAGTTATGGGGGAAAGAGAAAGATACAAGGTTCTCAATGCGGATTTTCAGAAAACAGCAAGGAGAGATAAGAATGCCTTCCTGAACATACAGTGCCAAGCAGTTGAGGACAACAGCCAATTAAGGAACACTGGAGCTCTGTATAAGACAATCAAAGATATCAAAGGAAGCTTCTGTGCTAAGCTGGGCGTGATAAAGGACAAACAAGGCAAGGACCTCACTGAAGCCTCAGAGATAAAGAAGAGGTGGCAGGAATACACAGAAGAACTGTACAAGAAGGACCCGAATGTGCAAACCCAACATAAGATGGTTGTGATTACTGATCTCGAGCCGGGCATCTTGAAGAGTGAAGTTGAATGGGCCTTAGCCAGCCTTGCTAAGAACAAAGCTAGCGGAATTGATGGCATTTCAGCTGAGTTGCTTCAAAACCTCAACCATGACGCTGTTAACATTCTGCATACATTATGTCAGAAGATTTGGACAACCCTGCAGTGGCCACAGGATTGGAGGAGGTCAGTTTATATCCCCATTCCAAAGAAAGGCAGTGCCAAAGATTGTTCCAATTACCGCACGATCGCGCTTATTTCGCATGCTAGCAAGGTGATGTTGAAAATCCTCCAAGGTAGGCTGCAGCAGTATGTGGATCGAGAGCTTCCGGGCGTGCAAGCTGGGTTTCGCAAGAGCAGAGGAACTAGAGACCAAATTGCTAACCTTCGCTGGATCATGGAAAAAGCAAGAGAGTTCCAGAAACCCATCTACTTCTACTTTATTGATTATGCGAAAGCGTTTGACTGCGTAGATCACAGCAGATTGTGGCAAGCTCTCCAAGAGATGGGAGTTCCAATTCACCTCATCTGTCTCCTCAGGAACCTGTATGAAGGGCAAGAGGCCACAGTCAGAACTGGGCATGGTCTTACTGATTGGTTTCCGATCGAGAAAGGAGTGAGGCAAGGCTGCATACTGTCGCCCTGCCTATTTAACCTATATGCTGAGTGCATCATGAGGAAGGCCGGTCTGGACGAGTCTTCAGCTGGAGTGAAGATTGCTGGAAAACGTATCAACAACCTTAGATATGCGGATGATACCACTTTAATGGCAGAAAGTGAAGTGGAACTCAAGAGACTTCTGATGCGCGTACAAGAAGAGAGTGAGAAGTTTGGGCTTAAACTGAACATTAAAAAGACAAAGATCATGGCGTCTCGCCCTATCAGGTCCTGGAGCATCAAGGGACAAGAAGTCGAAGCTGTGACAGATTTTCTGTTCTTGGGCTCCAAGATTACCTCGGAAGGAGACTGGAGCCATGAAATTAGGAGACGCCTGCTTCTGGCAAAAAGAGCAATGGTTAGCCTTGACCGCCTAGTAAAGCGCAGAGACATTAGTCTGCCAACCAAGATCCGTATAACTCGTGCTATGGTCTTTCCAGTTGTGATGTATGGATGCGAGAGTTGGACTGTGAAAAAGGCTGACCGCCGAAGAATTGAAGCGTTTGAATTGTGGTGCTGGCGGAGACTATTGAGAGTTCCTTGGACTGCCAGATGATCAAATCAGTCGATATTGTCGACCATAAACCCTGACTGCTCATTGGAGGGTCAAATTTTAAAGTTAAAGCTCAGCTACTTTGGTCATCTGATGAGAAGAGAGGAGTCGCTGGAGAACGATTTGATGTTGGGAAAGGTTGAGGGTCGCCGGAGAAGGGGTAGGCAGCGAACGCGTTGGTTAGATGGCATCCTCGAGGCACTGCAGATGAAGTTCTGTGATGTTAAGAAGATAGTGAGAGACCGGAAAGCGGGGCGTGACATGGTCCATAGGGTCACGAAGAGTCGGACACGACTGAACGACTAAACTGAACTGAACTGTTCTAAGGAACGAATACATCTCTAACCTTTTTATTAAATGTGAAAAGCCTTGATTGAAAATGAATCACCTTCCTTTCTTCCTTTGTGTTTTTTCACCAAAACATCTAGAACATAAACTGGGCTGCACTACTTCACAGTGAAGGAGATGAGGCAAAATTTAAATAAACGCAGCGAGGTTAATGTACAGTGGCATTTCGCCTGTACATTTATTTGCTAGCAGCGAATCTTCTATAAAAATCATGCGACAGTGAACAAATTATCGGCATGAAATAAAAATTTTGTCCCTTAATCAGGACAATACCTACTTTACGCAAAAGCGTGATTCGATGTGCAAGCTCTCGCATCTCTATTAACAAACATTCTTCGATTTCCTCGTATAAGATTTAACTTTTCGACGTTTGGAAACAATGAGATCTATGTGAGAGCTATATTCCATGCCTCACTAGTGCATAATGTTTCCTGCTTCTTTCTGCTGCTATAATGTGCTA
>JAJIZL010067784.1:0-11661 GCA_023969395.1 Amblyomma maculatum
AGTGGTTGGTTTGGTTATATAAGTTCTGCAGGTCTTGTTAGCAGTGTATTTTGGCGTTACCAGTCGCAGCAACTCCTGACATAGTGCGTGGCAGCAGATAGACGAGGCCAATATAGGCCAATATAATTTAACCTGATTGCGATCGAGAGTACAAATAAAGCCGAGGTGCTCAGCTGTGGGCTCATTATGAAAGGCCTGTAGGATTTCATAGAGAAGGCAAACAGGGACAAGTAGGTAGGTAGTAGGTAGTCTTGGGTGTGAATGCCATTATAAAGCACAAAGGAGGCTAATCCACATTTGTACACATCTGACACACCTTTCTTACTCCTCGGACAAGAAAAACCTACATGTGAGACATGCAACAAACAACTGACAGTAAGCCACTATTATGCACAAAATATGAGGAAATCGGGAGGAATCATTTTTAGGTTTTCTATAATAAATACATTCTATTTCATCCAAGTCTTTTTCTAGGAGAGGATGCTATTGTCGAAATGTCTTCTACTTTTGATTTTTTTAAAGAAGTAAAGCTAATAAACAAACTCAGAGTTATTTTAACAAGAACTGCTTTACCTTGAGTTTGGCGCATGATGGCCTTAGTTGCCCCTATGTGCCATAAAACCCATCACAACACGCTAATCCACATTTGAACACTGGGGGGCAAGGACGACTTTGCTCTAGCTCAAAATCTGAGCACAGAGTTTGCACAAAGTCAGTGCTGCTTATGGGCCCTAAAACTGCATCATTTTGTCTTCTTCAAGCACTTTTGGACGAGGGATTGTGATAAGCAGTAGTACCAGGTGTGGTATGGCCAAAATAGGTCTTCCCAGCAACTCTTAGAGCAGAAATAGAAACGTTTTATAGCATAAATATTGGCTTTTTGAAAAAACTTCAGAGCATGTGGTCAATGTAAATCTTCAATAAGTCGTAGAGGCCTTTGCTACCCTTCTTGACAGCAGAAATGGTGCTTGCTTACAAATAGGCCTGCTGTACAGACAGTAAACAGCACGTGAGCACGCAGTTGAAAGTCTCGTTTACACCTGCTAGTCGCGAAGGGTGTGTGACCGGGGAGCCGCTCGACTCAACTGATGTTCACAAGGCAACCCCTGAGTCGCTTTCCCGAATTGCGCTCATTCCGAACGAGATTTGCTAATCTTGAATGTTCACCAACAACCAGAAGCCGGATATAAACCTAACTTCCATTCATGCCAACTGCGTCGCTGATTGGTTACCGATTTGGGACGAGCGTCACAAGGCTTGAAAGATGAGTAGAGCTTCAATGGCTAGCGACTGCTGCCTTTTGATCAGTGCGACCATGCCTGACTCCCACGGGTTAGCGTGAAGCTAAGAAAACCGAAACTATTCCACTGAGCTGTACTTCGGAAATGGGGTGACATGCCCACATAGTACGCATGAAGTGCATGTGCACCACTATTCCATTAAATTCAGATTTGGGAGGACTATTTCAGTGATATTTGAATGTGCAAGTCGTACCTCTGTGTTGTACCACATCCAAATTAATGAGCGTCTGATACCATAGCATGGGCCAGGACCACCATGGTTCCTATCCTGAACTAATGGTTGAATTAACGAGACCTTACAAAACATCCATAGAAATAAAGCAGTTGCCGCAAAATTACCACATGTGAGATGGCTGACTAAAGATGTCTATTTCAGCCACGTCTACACGGTGCAATGTGATCGTAGCGTACATTCCACTATGTTCTTAAGGCTGGTTCCACAAGTGCAGCATCTCGATGCTGCCAAAGCATTGCTATTGTGCCTAGGTACTAGCACTGCCACACATCGATTTCACAAAAAAAGAGCAACTGGTGTGACCATTGTGAAATGCTGCAACCAGTGAATAGAGTTTGAAATCTCAATGGCTGGCCACCCCGAGTGAAGACAAATAAAAAGTCCCATAATTTCCAAATATGCACATCAGTCAGATACCTAGAATAAGTGTGGCTAGAATGGAATAGCAATTGTTATCGCAAGCAATTTCAAATGTTTGGACACCCCTAGAAACTGCGCCATGTGGGAAAAAAAAGAAAGCTTCGTGCTTGCGTGGGCTTTTTGGATCAATTTTACGTAGCCCAGACAATAATTATCAAGGTGCTCTTTTTCTGGCATGCATGTGGTTACGCTCGGCATTCGATAGAGAATGGCTAACATAGATGATCCTTTCTCCAAGCCCATCGCTTTTTGCACAAAGATGGCGCCAGGGCTATGTTGCTTCTCTTTTTTGTCTTGTAATTTTTGTCAAAGTACCAGAGGATTAGAGGGGACTTCCTTCCCAATTAAATAACATCTGCTTTTGTCAAGCTGGGTCAAAATTTTTGCATGGCCAAGAAATCTGCTCACAGCTTTCATCTCACTAAGCTCCAGGAACAGGGTAATAAGTCTGTCTTTCTTGGTCAGGGCATATGCCATCTTTGTGTATTATGTGCCCAATGAGCGTGCATGTGGCACTCCTTAGGCTGCAGAGTCAGTCCTGCTAACCTGATTGCACCCAACACTTTCTCAGTCTCTTCAAGTATTCCTCAAAAGCTTGTTGCGAAGACTACACTGTCGATAAGACAAGACAGGTTTGTCCCCTGAGGACTGCTAGCACTGTGCCCAGGACTCTATATGTTACTGGTGCAGCAGCACACCACAATGGACCTGCGCTGGCGTAACAGTGGTAAAAAAGGCACGAAAGTCGGACCGTCATTGGCATTTAGACCAAAATAGACCTGTTCCAACCTTGGACCGACGTTCATGCCACGATTGGACCACTGTACTGCCCATCTATTGGTGATAACATTGGCCTGACATTCAATGCCACAACTGGACTTGCATTCAGCCTGTCTACAAAAAATGCACATGCCACAATTAGACCATTGTTTATTTAGCCTATCTGTTAAAACTGGCCCCAGAATTCATGCCATGCATTTTCAGTGCATCCCAGCTAATATTTGCATTATGCAAGCCACAAACTCCATATATACATGCATAAAATAAGGTGCAACAAGAATCAAGGTAACCATTTATTAAAAAATGCAAATCATGACTGGCTTCCACACTAGGTGAACACGCATCCACAATGAGTGCGGGCAGGGCCCTGCGAGGCAGCACTGGAGGCGGGGGGCTATGCTGAAGGAAGTGGGGGCCACACTGGAGGAGATGCGGGCCGGGCGAGGCAGCGAGGGTACTTGTGCTGGGTGTTGCTGAAGTACAGGGGTTCGGTGTGGTTGCCAGGCTGCCGGTAAAACTTGGCATCAGTGTCTAGGCAAAGCGCCGCTTCCTGCCGCCATGGTTCGGACGAACCAGGCAACCACTTCATAATGAAATCGAGTGCTTCGGCACCATCTGCGCCTGCCTTCTCACAGATGGCATCTGCACAAGATAAGTGGACATTTTAAACAAAACTTTTCAGTGTAGGTGTACGCACGCTGCAAAGAATTAGAAAGACGCTGTTGCCCCCAACATCCTGGGGCCCACACTTTTCTTGTGTCAAAGCTGCCAAGGACACAGGACTCTGATGGAAGTAGCGTTCTTTCCACCCATGACGACCGTCTTGTTTCTACTGCTACTGCTGCATGCTCAAGCTAGCATACGACGCTGAAAGAACACTTTGTTGACTCACAGAAATCAAGCTTATTTCACTGAAAGAACTAACCACACAAGTTAGGCCACACAAGTAAGTGTTACACGGAATGAGCCTCATAATTCAAGGACTTAGGGCAACCAAATACAACTTTAGAAAAAACTCACAAGAAAGCTCTTCTAATCAACTGTATTATAGCTACTATGGTCCACCTTGCAAGGACTAGAGGGGAACACGAGCTGGCCAGTGCAACATGACTGAATGCTGCGATAAAAGATGGACCTAATTTGAGGGCTTGGTAAAGTGGTAACAGATTTTACAGACAAAAACTGTGAAGCAAAGCCTGTTACATGTACTTCCATTCATGTTTTAAAATTAACAGCTACTGTAATTAATAAAAATATACCTGTGGCCACCTAGCACAGCCTTAGGCCAATACCTTTCTGACCATGAAGACTGTATACAGTCGAGCCCACTTATAACGATATCGGCTATTACAATGAACAGCCATGTCACCGTCAAATTTACTACAATGATGGGTTGCCGCACTAACAGTTATAACGATTAAAACCGGCTACTGTGACCCAGCTTCAAAATAAAATACGCTTGATTCCGACGAAAACGCGAGTGTCCACAATCGCGCAAAGCGAGCGCATTTCGCTCCGCATGTCACCCTTCCACCCCTCGAGACGAGTGGACTGTGCCCACGATACGAAGAGAGGAGAGCACTCCGTTTCTCTACCCTTGCCCCCCCCCCCCCCCCCCACCTCCGCGCTCCATCTCATGGTCGCGTCCCCGCCGCCGTCCCGACCGACTCTGGTGGCGATAGCGGCGGCTGTGTGCGGGCAGGCGTCGTAGTGCTTATACGTGTGGGGTCATAGCCTCCTTTATACTCCTCTGTGCCTGGCAACGGCGCGCTCCGTGGCCGTCGTTGCCCCTCCTCCCATCCTCCTCCACCATCGAGAGGTTACGCGGCTAGCTGCCGACAGATGGCGATGGCGACAGAGGGTGCCCTGCCGCTCGCGTATTGTGCGTAGCGTTGCAGCAAGTCGCATTTGGCGTACGTTCTTCCGTCGTGCTGTTTTCATTTCGTGCACCAGCATTGCTTGTTAATCTAGGTTTTGGTGCTACTCTTACTGCATTTGGACGTAGCAGGACTACGCCGCTGGAACAACCTGTAAGTTGCTGTTTTTGTTGTTCATATTACAGACACCTGAGTGATAGCAATTGCTTTATCGTTCAGCGATCAGGCCGTGTTTTTTCGGTGAACTAAATGAAGTAATAACTCATACTTTGCTTCATTAAGACTCGATAAACATTGATATTATCATTCGGAAGAGCCATATGCGTCAGTATTGCAGTTTCGATAACTTTGCGCGTGAATTTGCATATCCAATTGTTTGTTTTTTTGGTAAGCTCGTGTGCGCAGCATGATGCACGTGTTTCTATGCAAGTTTTCTTTGCGGCGCATCGCATTATCAGCTATTTAATTAAGCGACTGTGTGTTCAACGTTACATACGTTAGAGTTGTAAGCATACGTTACCATGTCCGCGAAATCGAATACTGTAATATGTATTTCAGTTTCATTCGTTTGTCAAGTGTGATTAGCAAGTTATTTTGTGCACGAAGTGCAGAAACTTAGAATATTTTGCTAAGAGTCGGAATATTCAATTTACAGATCCCGATGGCATACTGCTGTGTGCCACTGTGCCGATCAGACGGGAAAAAGAAGGAACCTGGCGTCTCCTTCCACGAGATTCCTGCCGAAGCTTCGCTACGCGAGCAGTGGATTAAAAAGATAAGAAGAGATGGCTGGGTCCCGAACTGTACCTCGAGCTATTCGAAGGTCTGTAGTAGACATTTCACAGACTCGGACTTCTTAGAGGGCGAACGGCGCCGTCTGAAAAAGGGCATTGTGCCCTCTGTGTTTGCCGACTACCCGACGTACATGCAACCCCGTACCTTGAAAGAAAGAAATAGTGAAACCATCAGGAAAAGATCAGCTTTGGAGAGCCAGCACAGCCAAGATGAGCCCACGAAAAAACGCAAGAGGAATAACGAAAATACAATTCCTGAAGTGTTATCTAGGTGCTCCCCAATGCCAAGTGACAACTTTTTTGACGTGGTACAAGAGCAAAGCTGCATTAGTGCAAATCAACTTGAAGCACCGATTCTTCCTGACAGAACATTAGTTAGTCATATACCTGAGGGCTCCCCAATGCCAAGCGACAACCTTTTTGATGTGTCACAAGAGCATTCAAGCTGCATTAGCGCAAAGCAACATGAAGCACCAATTCTTGCTGACAAAACAACACAAGCTGACCTCAGACCTGCCAGCCTGGCCGTGGAAAGAATAAAATGGAAGAGGAAGGAAAGAGATCTGAAGAAGCAAATAGAGAGGCTCCGCACCACAGTAGACCATTACAAAAGAGAGCTCAAAAGACTTAATGAAGACTCTGGATTTGGCGATATTACATATATTAAGGAACAGGCAAATCAGAAGGACATTGCTGCAATATTCCTATTAAACCAAATTGTGAACTACAAGCGAAAAATGCCAACGTGGTCGGAAGATGTAGTACGTCATTGCATTGTGCTTAGGCACCTTTCTACCAAGGCGTATGAGCACATCAGAAAGGAAAGACTTCTGAAGCTGCCAAGCAGGAACACGCTTCAAAACTTCATTGGGAATACCTCTGGAGAGACAGGTTTTAGTGGCCTTGTAGAAGCTCGACTAAAATCTGAGCTGGAGAAGCTTAACTCTCCACAGTCCAGTTTGTTCCCTGATTGTGGACGAAATGAGGATTAAAGCAAAGTTGCAATATAATAAGCAACAAGATTGCTTTGTTGGCCATGTAGACATGGGTGTAGCCAATGACCCTGACAGCAAATCTGTACTGGCAAATTCTTTGGTTTGTTTTGTTATTAATGGGCTGTCCACCTCATACAGGATACCTGTGTCATATTTTTTTACAAAAGGCCTCAATGGCAAGCAACTGTCAAAACTGATGCTCTTTGTTCTGGACAAGGTTGAGGAGGCCGGCTTCAAGGTGGTGCGTCTTGTCAGTGACAATCACAAAGTAAACGTCAGTGCGATGAAAGAACTCTGCCGGGGATTCCTGACCTACAGGATAGAGCATCCATGTGATCCAGAAAGGCTGCTTTTTTATTGCCACATACTGAAGAACATTCGCTCGCAGTTTCTTGCTCGGGACCGCGGAGAGAAGGGAGAGGTATCATCATCTCACTTGAAGAAGTTATATGAAATGCAGAAGGAATGGATAGTGAAGCCAGTGAGAAATTTAACTAGGAAACATGTGTTTCCCAACAACACTGAGAAAATGAACGTGAGGCGAGCCGTGGAGGTGCTTTCACCTGACGTTACATCTGCCCTCGAGTTTTTAAAAGAACAAGCAGGACACAGTTGCCATCCATCGTTTGGTTATGCTGCACCAACGGTAGTGTTCATGAAAAATGTCTATTGTTGGTTTCTGCTGCATGACACGAGCAACAAGCAGCAACATATTGAGAAAAGGTGCCCTGATGTCAGGCACTTCGATGATGCAAACAATGAGAGGCTTGAATGGCTCGAGGTGACATTTCCACTGTACATGGATAAATTAAAGAAAAGTGCCACTTATGCACGCGGCTTTCTAACAACTGAGACATACGAAGCTCTCCTGCTGACAACATACTCGACTGCTGCCTGCATTCGCTACTTATTAGTTGAGGAGCAGTTCTTTGTTCTCACTAGGAAATTCAGCAGCGACCCTATTGAGTCTTTATTTGGAACTTTGAGGCGGTCACTGGGCTGCAATGACCAACTGGATGTGCGCTCAGTACTGTCAGGATTACAAAAAATCTTGAAGACTGGTATCGCAGCTGCCTCAGAATACAGCAATGTGCTACGTCGTGAAGATGAAGAGCACAGCAAAGCACTTACGGCTGCAATGCCAAAGGCATCTGAGAGCACTGACGAGCTGCCAGCGTCGGCTGTGCACGTATTAAGGCGTTTAAATGTGCAGAGTGCCCCTGCAGCTCTCCCCACTTTGCAGTTGTCTGCAACAGTTTATATAGGCGGC
Organism: Amblyomma maculatum; assembly: GCA_023969395.1. Classification (NCBI taxonomy): domain Eukaryota; kingdom Metazoa; phylum Arthropoda; class Arachnida; order Ixodida; family Ixodidae; genus Amblyomma; species Amblyomma maculatum. The sequence continues at coordinate 7,673 of JAJIZL010067784.1, forward strand.
TACATAGCTCGCATTGTAAGTGAGCATATAGATTGTGATAAGTGTTGTGCGCTCACTACAAAGCCGCCTACTAATCAGCCACTTCAGCAGTTTACTCGGCTGCAGGACAGAGGGGGACTACTTTATCCCTCAGATCAGCTGCTATACATTTTAGAAACATTGCGACTGTTTGTGGAAGCAGCTTTGAAAGTGAAACCACAACTTCAAAAGCCACTGAAGACCCTGACAGAGGCAGCAGTGCCAGCTATCTGCAAATCACACCTCCTGAAGTGTCCTGTAAATGACAGAGGGCACCGTGAACCTTTGGCTGAACTCATGACCACCAGGTTCATCAGGCCACTGCTAATCAACTATGCAAGTACAATAACGGACAAACATGACTTGTACAAGCCATTCAGCCAGAAGCCTCTTTCGCGGAAATGCATGAAACTGTAGAGCAGCTGTTTTTGACTTGAAACCTGTCAATAAATACTGCTATGCATGCTCCTCAGTTTTGTTTTAGATGAGTGCAATTTGAATCATTTATTATTTCTAGCTTTCTCAGCAGCTTTTTTTTTAAACCTGTAAAACGCTGGTACCTGTGCTGCTGAATTTTGTTTTATATGAGCGTATTATTAATCTTCATTTATTCGAGCTGCAACTGCAGAAAAAGCAGAACACTGTTGATGAATCTTGTAGTGTTATGTGCAGTGCACAAATTGCATGCAATGTTGAAATTTTCACGTCTCGGCAACAAAATGCGTTAAATGGCCGTTACTCGTAGATAAATCCGCCTTTCAAGTAGAATAGAAAGGTGTAACACAGATTTAATTGCAAACGTTCCGCTTGTGGCAAATAGCAACGACGCGGTACTCCCCCCGCTGTCTGCTCCCTGACCCTCTTTCAGTGGCGCCCCCAGCAGTGAGAACGGCGGCATCGCGCAACATCCGCGACGGTGCCGCGCTATTGTTATCGCGTTGAGCTGACGGGCACAGAGAGTATAAAGGAGGCTATGGTGGGGTGCACGTGGTGTGTGTGCAACGCCTGTGTGTGTGCTACGCTGCAACGCTTTAAGGATAGGCACGGGATTGTATATAAAGCAGTCACCGGCGAGGGAGCTTCACTCGACGTGGAAGCGAGACACCGTTGGGAGGAAGAAACCCTGCCACGTATCTTCGAGAAGTACGCCGACAGCGATATCTACAACCGTGATGAAACTGGACTTTTTTTTCAAATGCTTCCCGCGAAAACCCACGCAAGGGTGGAAAGAACAGTAAGGTGCGTGTGACCGTACTTCGCAAGTATGGACAGAAACGATAAATGTCCAGCATTTGTCATCGGAAAATCCAGGAATCCCCGCAGCTTTCGAGGTGCCGCCAGAATCCCCGTACGCTACCGCCACAATGGTAAGGCATGGATGACACGAGCGCTTTTTCATGAGTGGTTCGTGGAATTCAATGACCGCATCGAACGCCAAAAGAGGAAGGTTGCATTGGTATTGGATAATTGCAGTGCACATCATTCCATGCCAGAGCTTTCCAGCGTAGAAATCTTCTACCTTCCGCCGAACACCACTTCAGGTTTGCAGCCTCTGGATGCCGGCATTATCGCTAATTTTAAGGCCCTGTACCGCTGCCGCGTCCTGAACAGGTTAGTGCTTGCCATGGACATGGCTGCGCGAAGTGATGAGCAGCCTAATTTTAAGATTAGCCTACTGATGGCAGTTCAGTTCATCTTCGGTGCATGGTCAGAACTCAATGCTTCGACGGTGCAGAATTGTTTCAGGGAAGCAGGCTTCATTCGGGATCGCACGACTGCCGCGGCTGATGCTTACGTAGCTCTGACCAATGAAGGGATGCCAGAACTGTGGTCTGCGCTCAGCAATGATGTACCGGGACTGGATGAGTTTCTGCATGCAGATGATGATGTGGAAACGTCCGAAATCCTCACTGACGAGGCAATCGTGGAAAATGTGCGAGCGGCGGGCAACGACAGCAATGACGACGACGACACTGCAGATCAGCCTCTTCAAGTAGTGTCCTCACAGGAGGCCCTGCATATGATTTATTCCCTCCGGGACTTCGTTTTTTCAAGGGGCCTTCCACTTGAGCACATCGAACAATTAGATGCTCTCAAGACCAATGTTAATAAGCTTTCTGTGAAGCAAGCGAAACTCACGGACTATGCTTTTTTTGTTAAGTAGTGGACAACTTTTTTTTCTGCTTGATTAAAATTTTTGAACCTTATGTTGACTGCATTTTTTGGCAAACCCGGTTATAACAATGACATTTTCTTGGCACTTGAGTATTGTTATAAGTGGGCTCGACTGTACTCCGTTTCATACATCAGGTGCAACGCAGCAAAAGCTACGCAAGTAGTCCGAAAGAAAAAAAAGGCGTATCACTACGCGCTCGTTTTGTGGCCGAGTGGTTCTAGCGGAAACGGGCTCTATCCGAGCATACACATTTGCAATAACTTGCTTCGCATGTCTAGACATCATCGCAGTGCGGATCTTATAAAAAACTGCGTACCAAAGAATCATTTTCTCAAAAAGAGATGCGCAGCGCGGAGGGCACAGCCAGTGCCATCTAGTGGCACAGCTGGCAAGTTTGCGGTCAGCGAAAATGCGACACGAACGAAAACGACATAAAAAACATACAAATTCACCGAACCTGATCCTTTCTCCCTAAAACGTTGCTATTTATGAAGTTGATGGCAAATGTAAGATGTATTAAGCTTGCAGACAAAATAACTATTATTTCCTCTCGTCAAGAGCAGGCATTATTTTTCATCACGGATGCGGCGAGCGCAAACAAGAGCTGTAGCTTTGGCAGCGTTGCACTTAATGTATGAAATGGAGTATAGAGGCGCTGCACAGAAACCACCATGATGGCTGTGATGGCATTGGCCTCCACCTCTTTTGGACTTTTACCCCCCCAGGTGGAGCAGCTGCTTTCGCTGAAAAGAAAGAAAATCGTAGTTGTGCAACTGCTGTTAGGCTTTTAGTTCATTTCTTTTTACAGAATAGAATAAAGTGCCTGCTGTTTAATGCATCATTCTTGTAACAAGCGATATAAAAACTTGTTGCAGATCAGGTAGTGAGAAAGTGCGCCTAAAGAACACATTCTTATTCACATCAGTACTTACCTGTTTCTAGAGCTGCATGATTAAATATGAAAAACAACACTGCCATCATATGGAGTGTCCCATTTCCCACTTGCTTAGGCAGACATCCAAGATCTATCTGGAATTGAACAAATTATTGCCTTGGTCAAATTCTTAAGAATGTTTTTTAAACGAATTCCGTAACCGATTTTTACATCAAATACCATATTCTTAATCAAGCGGATGTCAATTGCTCCCCCAGCATCACTGCTCCAATGACAAGTTGTGGGCTTTGCCACTATGCATGCAATTGGCTGGTATTGGTGCAGCAAGCATCTGCGCATAGTCTGCGCCTTATTGGCTTCATCAAATCCTTCCATTTTTAAACGAACATGCACGATTTTTACATGGTATGCCCTACACATCGTGTGCTGCAGTTATGTTGCATTCTATTGTACTTTGTATGGACCCAACACTACCCCTTGGTATGGGTCCAAAATCTTGGTTCATATTCTATTGTTGAAAGATTACTATTCCAAATAAAAAAAAATCCTCTCTAGCGCCAATTCCACGACAGCTTCGATGACAAGCTGTAAGCTTTGCCGGACTTTGGGTACACTCGCTACTTCTGTAACTCCAACACCGCCACTAAAGGCTTGCTTTCTAGACAGTCACAGGCTGTCCATGCATGCCATAGCATGGGATGTAATGATGAGAAACTTTGCAGAGTGATTTCAAAGAATTTAGCTTGCTTGCTTAGTAAAATGTAAGGAAAATCCTGTTATAGCCGTGAACAAACTTCTTCAAGCCAGCTTATTCATAAAAATGACTCAAAGTATAATGTGTTCAACACATTGGCTATACGCCTTTTCACGGGCTCATAGCCGCCAGGGGGAGCCACAGCG
>JAJIZL010067787.1:0-16834 GCA_023969395.1 Amblyomma maculatum
CAAGCAAAATATTTTCCGAAAACATTTTATTGAGAGCTCATATACATCTAAATGCCACAAGGACATCAGAGGGCCAAAATGCAGTGCAGGGGGCATTGGATACCGGGTTAATATGGGAGAGGCTAGTAGGTGTAATTGGAAACAGGGCACTAAGCAGCACATGACCAGGTAGTGCAGATAGAGGTGATTGGGTGCAGTGTGCATTGGTCATGATGGAAGGGGCTGGACATGTTGAGCAGGGTTGATGCACTATAGCCTTGTAGTGCGAGATGTGTTGCAGGAATAGGAGGCTGAGCATGGGTGCATTCCAGGGCAGTGTCCACCATGGATGGAAAATGGCAGTGGACTGTGTTAAGCATGATAGTTGGAAGTGAAGGGTCAATGGATCAAGTGATGAGGTTGAGGGGGCGGGGGAAGCACATGGCCCAGGTAGTAAACTGGGCACCCCGCAGGAAACAACCATTCAGGAACAGTTTGTTGAGGAGATTGGTCCGTGGGTCTTACAAATGACATCTGCACAGAAGACAAGCATATATCACCATAAGATCTAAACTCACCTTCTCAACACTTATCCAAACACATATTTGAAGTCTGGGTGCTCTATACGATTGAGTACAAAATACAGAACCCCGCTTTAGTAAAACCTCTGATATAGTAAAGTGAAACAGAAGTCGCAGTTCATCTTCCATAGGCAACTGTCCATTTTCCCCCTTTATAGTAAAGATGTTTTTGGTAAAAATCGGTTAAAGTGCTTCTGGCCATGGCGACGACTCCCGCGCACTACCTAGAGTCGCGAGGCCAAGAATTTTTGTATTTGAAAACAGAACTATAACCCCGAGTGTTCGTTTAGGTGGCTTTACTACTAGCCGTAGCAGCAGTCAGAAGAAGCCTACTTTACAGAAGCCTTGGAGCCGTGAGGGAAAGCGCGCAGCGTGAAGAAGAAAAAAGTAAAGCTGTCTACAAACATAGCAAGCAGGCAGCGTGTTCCATTCAGAAAGTAAAGGAGTAAACGTGCAGCAAGAAATAGGGAAGGGAAAGAAATGGGTCAACATTCACTGCAATGTGCAGTACAAATCATGAGGCAGTGGTGGCAGAAAGTGGAGGTGCAGCGAGTAAGGTCTTACAGCACTTGAGTGCCATGCGAATTTATCATTTATTGCCTTTTAAAAGACAGAAAGAGCAAAAAGGGACACCATGTTCATGCAAGGCTTTAGTTTTTACATGAAATCGAACTTGGTTGCATTCGTAATCACGTCTTCATGCTTCAAAGGTACTTCCACAAGATGTAGAGAAATTTTATAATGAAAAAATTACACAAAGAGATGATAAAAGCGAGATGGAAGGTATTTAGGTTTTTTTTTTCATTAAACAACAAGTCGTGTTCAGTAAGTGCCTATTTAACTACTAGATAGCACTTTCAGGACCATGTCATCACAGACCACTGATACAGTAAAGACCATGATATAGTAAATATTTTCGCTGGCCTCAGTGGCTTTACTATAAAGGGGTTCTACTGTATATATTGAAGGCCTATTGCCACACATTTTTCTTTTAGAGCACTTTGCGACAGGTTTCTGAGCCTGCAAAGGCATGCAGCATCTTATGACGTAGGGATGATAAACCTATATGCAAAATAATATCCATTCCAGATACAAAAGAAAGATATTTGGAAGTAAAAACCTGCTTCCGGCAAACCGATAACTTCAGGTAGATGCTTAGTGTTCATATAGAATTACAGTTCCTGAAAATCTGACGGTTCAGGCTCCAGAACTTTTAATTTTTAAAAAATTCTTAAACATTCCTGCAATAGACAATATGGATTACTAAGCATGCAAGACTGGATGATATTAAAGAACACATTAAAGAATATTTTTCTGCAGTACACCAGTTACAGGAACGCATACATTACTGCGGCCAGAATCAAGAAATAATTGCCCTGACAGAATCAATCAAGCTATCTTCAATCAGCTAACTGAGGGAGATGTGTAGATCGCAGATATTCTCAAGGCTGTGTACGCATATAATATTCTCAAGATAACCGTACCATTTCAAGTTCCAGCTTTTTAGTTTTCACAGCTTTATTGCTTGCTGCATTCTACTATAAATTGCCTTAATTGTAATGTACCAAGGAATAGTTTTCATACAGTGCTCATTATAAATTAAAGTACCAGAACAACATGCACACAAACAAGAAAAGAAGAACGGGACAGAGCGCCATTCACAACTGATTTATTGTGCAGAATAAAGTACATATATATCTCACTGCCGGCATATGCGCAAAGAACCCATTCAGCATCATGTAGTTTAAGATATGTTCAAGAAGCCCATGCCTCATACCACAGCCTCTTTCTCTGAGAAAGCATTTCTTGAACATAGCTTATGTTAAACTACATGATGCTGAATGTGATGTAGCTGAATGTGTTCCTTGGGCATGTGCCTGCAGTGAGATATATATGTACTCTGTTCTGCACAATAAATCAGTTGTGAGTGGAACTCTGTCCCGTTCTTTTCTTGTGTGCGTGCATTGTTTTGGCGCCTTCAGTTTGTAATAAATAAACACGAACAAGCCCAACAAGGAGTTCTAGTAATCATACAGTGCATGCTTGTTCAGCTAAAATTATTACAGTCAGCCTGCAATGAGCAATTGAGCAAGTACTAGAAATTTACTTTGCATAGGCAGGAAAATGTTACGCTAGATCTGAGTACAATGATATTGTACTTCCTTATCAGCTAGCAGCCTACCATGTATGCATTTTCCCTCATCACAGCTAATCATATGGCCATACCATCGGCAACCTTCCACGTGCAAGAATATATTTAGTTAGGCATACATGGGTGATTTTATGTCCAGGTAACAGGTGTGGTGCTCGGGCATCTGATTTCTTAAAACCAATTCATAGTAGTTGTTGGTATAGAGAATAGTAATCTGCCTGAATATCTGAGGCCAAATATTATTTTCAATGCTTAAGCACACCATAAAATACAATGCTTGATGTGACTATGGGATCATAAAAAAACGATACATCTAGCATGACAGTGATTTTTCACTTTCACCCTATCACAATAAGTTGCTTGAAAAACCAGTTTAATCCTGAGCTGAAAAGTTGTTTTGCACACATTTTATATTTCAGTATCTATAAAATGTTGCTATTTTGAGAATATATTTCAAAATCAAAATTTCTTAACAGACTCACAAATTATGTTTTTTTTTTTAAAAATGGACAATATTTTATACTCAAATTAAAAATAAGATTGTGTCTGGAGAAATAGTATTGTTTGCAGAACAAAACAGCACATACGCAAGAAAGCACCAATATCACTCAAATTTAATGTGAAATACACGAAATGAGAGTTCACCTAAAATTACAAGTACAATAGCCCTGTTTACATGGACTCGACAGCACCATGTTGAATCAGCGTTGAGTAAGCAAGGTCATCATTCTCGACCCGGCTGATGTCTACATGAACTCGCTTTCTAGTGAGTAAGTATCGTAGCAGAGCGTTGCATCGAGATTCGAAGTTATTGTGCAAGTTCTTACTCGTATTTGATCCCATTGCCTTTTATTATCGAGAGGTTTGATTATTTTTTATCGTTGATGAGCGCTAAAAAGCATTCATTTGGAGTGACGCTCGTCGCCGCTCCAGAGGCTTTTTCATATCCCAGAGTTCCCCATAACTAGACTCCCTGACTGGACAGCGTCTACACGCCTTTTGATAAGCGGGTCAAGCGAATTAACCTACCCCCTGCAAGCGAGTTAACGCGACTCGCTCCGCCGCCTATTTTACTCGACCCGACTGTGTATACATGAACCCCACAACTGATTTTTTACTCGACAGACGTACTCGACCCAATACTGCCGAGTTCATGTATACAGGGGTGGAACGCACGTGTAACAAGTAGCAATGCTGCTAAGAATCCAATCTGCTTTCTTCTGGCTCCCCATCCAGTTTTCTAAAAAAATATCTTGTCTGACAAAGGAGGATATTTGGAGTTAAGCAGCTAAGCAACACAAGATCCATATGCTTGCTCAAACGCATGACTCCTCAGTGCACTTACAGTTGCAATTTGCTTGGTCATGTGGCAGTTCACTAAACCATCTGACTAGACATGACAATCAAAAAAATAATCGGGGGATCATTTCTACTTTTATTAAGACATGCAAAAGCTTTCTGATTGTTGACATAGCATTCAGAGACTGCGGGAGTTTGGCAGTTTTATACGTCTTATTTCGTTTGGCAGTTGCAAGGGGATGTAGAAAAAGAAATATGAGTAGGGAATATAAGGGGTGACAACATCCCGAAATGAAACTAATGGACCAATGATGCACACTGCGTATCTTAAGTGACGTCACTGGTAACATCAAACACAGAAAAGCGTCCTTGAGTATGACAAATTTGAAGCCCAAGGAGGTGAGTTGGTTGTGAGCAAGTAGTTGGTAAAGGACAGTCCCCCTGAGCGGTAGGCGGCAAGATCACTGCCACCCATTGTGGGGAAAGCCCTGGCAAGCATGCAGGCAAAGGTGCACATATATAAGAGCAATAAATGCACAAGGAATGCACGCCTGAATGAGCAGCTGCACTAATAATTTCCTTTTGTCTTGCCCACCCCTCCTGCACTGTAAGCAAGTCTGCTCTGTTTTCCGTACACAGAAGCATATGCAAAAACAAACAGAATGTTCTCTAAAATTCACAAAATTTGAACGAGTATTTCATGATGATCTCCTTTCTGCAAATGTCTTGCTCTAGGGTTACAGAATAAATTCATTGCAGCTGCGAATAAAGCGAGTTGGGAGCTAATGGCAAATCTCAATGTCTTGGGGAGAGAATTAATTATAATTGTCACTTTGAGCAAAGTAAATAGCCTGGTTTAGATCAAAGTAATATTACATCTACATGACTGAAGCCAGTGTAGGCAAACAGAAATGTACAAGCAGTCAGTAACTGCATGTCTGTATGAACAAATACATACTGTGCAGGCAGCAGTAATGAAGGGAGAGTGGAAGGCAAATAACCTGAGCAATACTGATTGGGTTTCTTCTCTGCAACCTCAATACAGGCTTCCTGCGAATTCTTGTAATGCAAGCATAATCAAGTATGCTAAATATTCCATCACTTAAAGCACCTGCACTCCCGTGCTACGCAAATGACAACTACTTCGTCAGTTCAACAAGCTATGTCTGTTATTGTGCTATTACACCACAGGTTCACTCAATCATGCCTCAACTTGAAATAGTCACATACTGTTGAAATAAAGCAACTAAATATAGCACCAGCTATTAAAGCACTGCCAGGGACATGAAGGATATTATTTTCTGCATACTGTGGGCAAGACTTCTGAACAAGTAAGTATTGAGCTAAAAAGCTAGAAAAAGTCATATAGCATGCAATCATATAGCGAAAAGCCAGCAGAGCCTTTTTTAAAGCCTTTATATAAAGCAAAACAAAGGCAATGTGTCATACCTACCGAGGCAATGCTTCCTTACACACAGCATGTTTCATGGCAAGGCTCCCACAGTTGACAGGTTATGCAGCACCAAAATGATGATGATGTTGTCTGCCTCACATTCACGCAGCACCTCTTTGATGGCAGATGATTGCTTGTGCAAAAGCAGTGCGATGATACAAGTGGAGCAGCTGGACTGCGGGCGTTATAGAGCAAAGAGCCCTAAATGCAAGGAAAGAAAGTCTCCATTAAATCGATGCCTCTAAATCATGATAAAAGCATACCACGGCTCTTCTCTGTTTAGTTAATCTAGAATTTCAATTGAAAGCTGTCTCAAAAAAAGTACTAATTGCAACTCTATGTTACACATGGTATAAATAGCTGTGCCAGGGCGGTGGGGCGATCAGTTAGCATAACGATCGGAAAATGCATACTGATGTTTCATGCAGTCTTGATGCTGGAGCAAAGTGTCATGGTGCGGAGAACAAAATTAAAAGCATGCACGGGCGCCAAACGTGTGCTACACAACCGACGCGACTAGAGGTGTGCACGGGCATAAATTCTGAGCCCGACCCGGGCCTCATGGTACAAACCCGAACCCGGCCTGGAACTGAAATTGCCTGAGCCCACCCAGCGTTCACACTGAAGGCTCCCGCCCTGCTGGACATGCTATAACAGACCAGTTGAAAAACCTACAAGTCGCTTCCCTATGAGGCAGGAATTCATGCACAGTGGCAACAGAACCTGATTCAGGGATAATAGTTAGGTGCAGTACATGCATCTACCACAGTCCACGCTGCTTGGGATGCAGTTCCCCACGCACAGACCATTGTCAGAGAAAGGTTTTCAGGCATTCTTAACACTGGAATAAAGGGGGGAGCACTGTCACCCTAGGGGTGAAGAAAGAAAATTTAGAAAAGGGACACTAACCGGAGAGGGTAATAGCGGGGCGACAATGGGCACGCGAATGATACTGTGACGAATGGGCAAGAGGTGCGGGAATTACCCTTCCCGTCAGGCGATGTGCTAGCACTGTACCCAACTATTACCCCAAAGTCTATGCCACCATTGTGCAGGAATGTCTGCCGCACCGGGAAGCTGACGTGTAGGTTTTGCAACTGATCTATTACAGCTGAAACAACGATACAGAAAGAAAAAAATAGGCCACAATCCCTGGCGATGCATCGCGCGACGACGACGATAACGCCTGTCGCTGCCGCTAGTGCACATCGCACAGAGCGAAGGACCTCAGCGACAGAGACGCGTTTTCAGCCTTGCTTTGTTAGCGCCGCCTCTTCGTTTAGTAAATGAGTGTAGTTACGCTATATTTAGTTTCTTGCACTAAACAGCAACACTGATGAAATTTGTTGAAAAGCGTCGAGCCCCCCCCCAAAAAAATGGTCCCAGCGCAGCGGCGTGCTAATATACTGCGATGCAGACATGACTGCAAGCAGTGGCGTTTTCCTGCAACTTTCGAAAATTAGCAATATCTAGCCACACTAGCCTTTTTTGTTTTGCAATACTACCCTACCAAGCTTTTACTAAACCGTCTCGATGCGCTCATATATGCACGGATCAGACGAAATGAGCGTCTGCAGGATTTTCGCTCATACCGGACAAGGGAAACAAACTTTGCATGCAAAAAAAATAACAAAAAAAAAAACAACGAAGGTGAGTACCCCAAAGCCTTTTGCGATTGGCTGCCTCGCGAGCTGGTTCCAGCGTCATGAGCGATTTCTAAAAACCCAGAACCTGGGCGACAGCGCCGAGCGGCAATGCTTTAGCGGTCCTCAGCGCACTGCTCATAGTGCTGCCGCGCGACTCATGCGGTTAGCGTTTTATCGCACCAGACACGAAAATATATGCTTTTGCCCGCACTCCACCGACTCCGCCCGAGGTCACCCGAGGGAACCCGAGCCAAGTGACGGCTATACGCCGTTCCAGCCACTGTAACGCCGTGAATATCCGAAGTTGGCTTTTAGGGCTACGATGCTACGCAGTTGTTTACTTTAGGAAATCAGTACTCTGCAAAACAGCAACGGTTTAACTTGAAATAAGCTGCAAAATGATCGTAATCAAGTCGCGCATACTTGAGAACCACTTTTGAAAAGTTAACAACGTAAGAAATATGCTAAAAGAAGACAAATCTCTCTAGCACATGGCTTACACAGCCTGAAGCAACAATGAAATGTAAGACAACGCTTGTAATTTAAAAAATGCTCAATCTAAGAGGCTAATATTTTGCTCCAATATACACAAACGCTTTATAAAACCTGAATGAAAAAATTTGAAAACTTACATGGAATATTTCTTGAAGAAAGAAACATTTTCCGTGCGCGGTGCCACCGAACGTCGAGCCGAGCGAACCAGTGGCCGTTGGATGGACGAAAGAACGAAGCGCCCTCTTTGAAACAAAATACAACTGCCGCCGTCATGCCGGCTAAGCGATTGTCGCGTCATCCTTCGAGCTTTTTAGTAATCGCTTTTTCAGCAGCTCGATTGTCTCGGTTTTGTACCCTCCGTTTAGCAAGCGTTTCCTAGATGACAGGACTTGAACCAGCCTTGAACGATGCGCTGCTGTTGCTGCTCATCTATGTAGGGCTCTGTGCCAGCAGCGAAGCGCGTCGTCGCCCTGGAGAGGCGCCTAGCTGTTTTGTTTACAACACCCAAACCTGTTCAAGTTGTATTTTGTGAATGCTGTGCTCTACTTCGAATAGTTTGCTCACTTTTAGCATACCAACGAAAATGCTTTCATACAATAGTGCTCAATCGAGTGGAATATTTCAATCACCCTGAAAAGAGGATTTGAAGCAAGTTTGTTGAAAATTATTGAGCTAAGCATCTCAGTACCACGACTTGCCACCTCTTTATAAGGTAGTTGCATACGATGCTTACATTTTTTCTCATATATCCGCACCGTCAGCATTATTCTATCTGCTAGATTAGTCGTTTGTCGGCCCGATTCATTAGGCGCTTGTTTTTTTCTCAGTTTAGTTTCTTGCGTATATTTTATTGGCCAAGAAAATGCGGTAAAAGCACATTTCTCTATGCAACCTGTTGTGAGAGCCCGGAAATGTTTGAAAGAAGTCTCCAGTCTGTTAGCGTTTGTCTTTTTATTACTGCGCAATTCCTTCCCCTGGGCGGCGGCCGTCCGCCCCTTGGACCCTGAGTGGTGCGTCGACCCGTCCACCGCTTTGGCGCACCTGCGTGGATTTCGACGCGCGCATGCAACCTCGGACCTTGCTCGCATCGCATGCGGTGAGAGAGAGCGATCGGGGAACGACAGGAGTGCGAAGTGCGCGAGGACGGGATTGAGCGGTGCGTCAGCACGGAGAGTAGGCGTTGGAAAACTGTGCGAACGAGCGTGTGCGAAACAAAGATGTGTCATTGTAATCCAGTTGTTAATATACCCATTGTACCTTTTCGTATTTTATTTGTGTTTCCAGTCTTTTCTTTCACATTTTTTTTTCGTTCCAATGCTAACAAGTCAGTTTACATGGGGGTATCTTCTCTCCATACACAATATTTGTAAAAAAAAAAAAACTACCTTCCCTGCGCACGCCTGTAACTGTTCCACCACGGAGGTAGTTAGAGCATAAATAAGCTTTGATACCGAATTAAGCTTAATTGTAAAACAACGACTGCTTTATTTAGTTTTTGAATTCTTCCTTCTTGCCATATGTAGCTCAAGCATTGTATTGCAGTGAACGACGACGGAATCGCGAAATTGGGGGTGTGAATAAAAGCGGAGAAACGTTACAGACTTCTTTTTTTCGCACTTGTGTGAAAAAAAGAACAAATAAACGAGAAATTCTAAAATTATGCTATCCATGCACTTGGCATGGCGTCGAATCAAAGTTGTTCTGCTTAGCTGCCGCTCTTGTATACTGGCCGCTACACACGAAGCTATTTTGTGTTCCTATGAAATTCAGTGTGACAAAAGCCCCCTGCGGATATATTTCGCGTTTCAAGTTCTTGTGAAATGTGGAAGCCGGCCCGCCGCCGTGCCGCGGGCGACTCTATAGCTGGCTCTGCGATCATTTTTGCCACTGCAGTGATTTGAATATTCGCGGCTTGTTTAGTAAATAGCTGGCGTACTCGTTTGCCGAATGAGTGTTTCAAGATAATCATAGAGCATTTACCAGTACCGTATGTGTGCGATATTCCATCAGTGATTAATGCGCCATGGTCATTGCAGTCGTATTTTTGAATATACACGTATGGAATGGTCTACTCTTGCAAAGCCTAAGACGTCAGTTACGCTAGCTGTACGTATGTCAAATAGGTATATGAAAGAAATAGAGCCTTAAAGTATAGCGGCTGACGCACTGCGTCGTAAATTCCCGCCCGGGCGGCGGCCGTGTGCACCTTGAACCATACGTGGAGCGTCAGGGCCTGCGTCTTGGATTGCATCGCGCAGCGTGTAACCCGACAACCCCACCTGCAGAGCGCATCCACTCGGGCAAGTCGGCGCCGCTGTTGCTGGCGCCGTGCTTCAATGTTTTTCTTCCTTTGTTTGTGATGTTTTCAATGCACCTAGCAAGCAGCGAACAGAGCGTCCATATTTAGGCGCGAGTGAGTGCCGTCAGTGGACTGGAACAGAAGTGCGCGGTGTGTCGTCAACAACAGCGGACGCTTGAGAAAAAACAAATGTGCGAACGAGTGCGATAAAGAAAAGTGAAACTGTAACCCAGTTGTTTGTTTCAGCATAACCTTAATATTATTCATACTGAGATTGTACGTGCAGTGTTTTCTCTCCATTTGTTTTCTAATAGTTCACTTCTTAGAGCGACAACGAAGCAGGAAGCGTCGATACGATTTGTCATATGTGGGAACGTCCATGCATGTGCGGACCGACGTTTAATTTACCGCTCAATAACCCAGCTTTAATTTACATCATCATTGTTAAATCGTTTAACCGAAAGTATGTGCTGCGATGATTCGTATTCGTATAGCATAAACGGCCTAGTGTATTTTTAAAGTGTATTTCGATGGAAGCGCGTTCGCCATAGTCGATCTGAGTCACGTACGAGCCTTAATAGGCCGACGCTTATCGCTCATGTTTTGCATCGCACTGCATGCGTGTCCTGCGGTACTCGTCTGTTTGAAGCCACTGTTCTTAAAACTAATACACTCGGGGGCAAAGAAATTTGCTAAAACTTTTGGAATTCTCTTCACCCAGAGCAGCAGGAATCGCCACGGGAGCAGCCATGGAAGAACCTAGACCATTGCCGAATAGAATACAAAAAATAGCAACCATTGCCTATGCACGATATATGACATGTCGTTTTGATTCTTTCTAATCTCTCGGTCGGCGTGGAGCTATTTATCGCCGCCGCCGCCCTGACGGACCAGCAAACGGTGGTGAACTTTGACGCCGTTGACCGATCGTCGGTCTCATCCAACTTCGTCACAGTATACATGTCGATTGATTACAGTGCCAGCTTAAGTCAATGAAGATCTAGTGTAAAAGAACATGGTGTAATCCCAATGAACATCAACAACAGCTAGGTGGAATTAAAGCAAACACGACGGAAACCAGCACCGCGGAACTATAACTATTTAGACACAAGATTTCCGAAGCATTAAAAATTGCAAAGGTAACTTGAAAACATCGATTATAACAGCACAGTTAACGACTCCAAGTATTAAATGAGCCTGCCAACCGCAAAAGCACGCTAATGCGGTTTCCCACGGAATATTTCCAGCCACATGCTAATTTGCATCTAATATTGACCAGTATGTGAAATAGACAAGACAATGTTGACTAAAGTGTATGCCAATGCATCTCGCGGGACATGGTAACAGAACTAACAGTATTGTCCAGCATATGCCATATAATAGCCAATGTCAGTGGAGTAATGGCTAACGCTGTTCGATATAGCCATCCTTATGAAAGGGCAATGCCAATACCGTTGATATGTAAGGTATGCCAGTGTATATCTGACATTGGCGGGCCATTGTAACAGAGCTCACATTATTGTCCAGCATATGTCGAATATTGGCCAACATCAGTGGACTGACGGCTAATGCTGTCCGTTATAGCCATCCTTATCTCATGGCAGCGCCAACACCGGTGATACGCCGGATATCCAGGCCCATCGTTGCCATCCTCGTATAATGGTACCACCGATATTGTGAGGGCATCGGATATGACGGGCCAATGTTGTTATCATTATAAATAGGTACGAACAATATTGGTTACCAATGGAATCCTCAGGGCCAGGGTTGGACATGTTATAGAATGGCACAACCAATACCAGCCATAAGATGGCAGCGCTGGGCCTACATAGGGCTGATCTCTGCCAACTCACTGACAATATTGGCCCGGGCTGTTGTGCTGCCTGGGTTCACTGCCGCTCCACACGACGTCATCGACGACAACACGACCAGACTGCAAGCAGACACCGCCGCCCAGCGAAGTAACAACGGTATGCCCCGGCCATGACCTGAAGAAACGACGGAGCCGAGATCGGACACTAAGGCCCACGTGCAATGGGAGGACGCGAACAAGTGACCTTGAAGTTGATATCGACGGTCGCAGAGTCACTGCCCTAGTAGACACCGGAGCTGACTATTCAGTCATTAGTGGACCGTTAGCCTCTCAGCTCAGAAAAGTTACCACCGCTTGGGATGGCCCGCTGATTCGCACCGCAGGTGGCAACCTGATTACTCCATCGGGACGATGCACTGCAAGAATAACCGTAAATGGGCGTACTTACCCCACCAGCTTTGTGGTCTTGCAGCAGTGCTCCCGCGACGTGATTTTAGGTATAGACTTCCTAAATGAACATAGGGCTATCATCGACCTGCGATCCAAGCTCATCAAGCTCTCTGCAGACAAAGCCATTCCTGCTACGACGACGTCGATGCAACACATCGCTCTAAACGTCCTCGATGAAGAATTGACCGTCCCGCCCCGATCAAGCATCGCAGTCTGCGTAGGTAGCGCAAACATCGAAACCGCTGAAGGCATCGTCGAAGGAAATATCCAATTGCTCTTAGAACGAGGTGTCGGCATCGCAAGAGGCATCGCGAAATTCCGGAGAGGTCAAGCTCAGGTGCTGGTAACAAACTTCACCGAAGAATACCGGCATCTCAACAAGGGCACGACGATCGCTTTTCTCGACGAATTAGCCGACCTCAAAGATGTATTCGCCCTCCACGACCAAACGCTGGAAGACGCACCGGACCAATTCCGTCAGCCCAAATTTGACATCAACCCGGCATTGACCCACAGCAGGAAAGACCTGATTCTCAGTCTTCTTCGAAGCTACGGGGAGTGCTTCTCGTCATCATCGAAGGTACGACAAACACCACTGGCCAAGCACCGCATTATAACGGACGAACACGCCCGACCTCTGCGCCAAAGCCCTTATCGTGTATCGCCGCGAGAACGCCAGGCCATTCGCGATCAAGTTGAGGAAATGCTACGTGATGACGTAATCCAGCCCTCGAACAGCCCCTGGGCGGCACCAGTCGTTTTGGTCAAGAAGAAAGACAGCACACTTCGCTTCTGCGTTGATTACCGCCGCTTGAATAGCATAACGAAGAAGGATGTCTACCCGCTTCCCCGCATCGACGACACTCTAGACCGGCTCTGCAATGCAAGGTACTTCTCATCGATGGACCTGAAGAGCGGATATTGGCAAATTGAGGTCGACGAAAGAGATCGCGAAAAGACCGCATTCATCACACCGGATGGCCTTTATGAGTTCAAGGTGATGCCATTTGGCCTCTGCTCCGCACCAGCCACGTTTCAACGAGTAATGGACACAGTCCTGGCAGGCTTGAAGTGGCAAATTTGTTTGGTATATTTGGACGACGTTGTTGTCTTCTCGTCAAACTCTGAAGACCACCTAAAACGACTACAAACAGTGCTGGAAGCCATCAAGTCATCGGGACTAACGCTAAAAGCAGAGAAGTGTCACTTCGCCTACGAAGAACTCCGGTTCCTAGGTCACATCGTTAGCAAGGACGGTATTCGCCCAGACCCGGAGAAAACAGCTGCAATCGCACAATTCCCACCGCCTGCCGACAAGAAAGCTGTGCGCCGATTCCTTGGGCTGTGCGCTTATTATCGACGATTTGTCAGAAACTTTTCGCGGATCGCCGAACCGTTGACGCAGCTTACAAAGGCTGACGTACCTTTTAAATGGGAAGCGCCGCAAGAAGAAGCCTTCGACGAACTTAAGCGCCGCCTGCAATGCCCTCCTGTACTTGGCCACTTTAATGAAAACGCCGAGACCGAAATTCACACCGACGCGAGCAGTGTGGGCCTAGGAGCCGTTCTTGTCCAGAAAATTGCCGGACAGGAGAAAGTAATCGCCTACGCTAGCAGATCCCTCACAAAAGCCGAAGTCAATTACTCGACGACCGAGAAGGAGTGCCTTGCAATCATCTGGGCCACTTCTAAGTTTCGTCCATACCTATACGGCCGACCATTCAAGGTGGTAAGCGACCATCACGCGCTCTGCTGGCTGGCTAATTTGAAAGATCCTTCCGGCCGCCTTGCCAGGTGGAGCCTACGACTTCAAGAATTTGACATGACTGTAGTCTATAAGTCGGGCCGGAAGCATTCCGACGCAGACTGCTTATCCCGCGCTCCGGTCGATGCTCCCCCGAAGGACGATGACGACGACGCCTTTTTGGGACCGGTAAGCGCCAGCAGTTTCGCAGAACAACAGCGATCAGACCCTGAGCTGAAAGCGCTAGCCGATTACTTGGAAGGAAAGACCGCTTCCCCTCCTGGTGTGTTCAGGCGACATTTATCATCCTTCACGTTAAGCAAAGGCCTCCTCGTGAAGATTGATTGATTGAAAACTTTATTTGTTTTTGGAAGTTTGTTAGCGGTGGAGGTCGAGGCTTTTTCTGGAAGTCCGTCACCTCCCTGGCCGTGGTTGGGCCCCTAGTCCAGGGCTCCACTGAGTCGGGCCACCTCGCTTGCGTGTGCTATGAGTGCCCTCTGGGCCTCTAGCTCGCAGCTGGTGAGCCGGCTCTCCCATTGCTCCGCACTTGGTGTTTTCTGTTTGTGAAATGCATGATTTCTCTCGCATTCCCACGTGATGTAATATAGTGTTGGTTTTGATCCGCACCATGAGCAGCTGGCGCTATATTGTGTTGGAAAAATCTTGTTTAGTATGTGTAGGTTTGGGAAGGAGCCCGTTTGTAGTCTCCTCCATCCCGTGGCTTCTTCCTCGTGAAGAAGAACTTCGCACCCAACAAGACCGCGCAGCTTCTCGTAGTGCCTAAAACCCTTCGGCAACAAATTCTGCAGGCGTTGCACGATGAGCCCACAGCAGGCCACCTCGGATTTGCGCGCACGTTGCGTCGAATTCAAGAGAAGTATTACTGGCCGCGACTGCCTGCCCAAGTTGCCCACTACGTGAAGACGTGTTCGTGAGTGCCAACGACGCAAGACGCCACCGATCAGACCAGCAGGACTACTAAACCCGATTCCGCCCCCAATCCTGCCCTTTCAGCAAATTGGGATGGATCTCCTCGGCCCCTTTCCATCTTCGTCTATGGGTAACAAGTGGATCATTGTGGCCACTGACTACCTTACCCGTTACGCCGAAGCAAGAGCACTACCAAATGGTACCGCGGCAGAAGTCGCCAAATTTTTTGTCGAACAAATTCTCTTGCGACACGGCGCCCCAGAAGTGCTCATCACGGACAGGGGAACGGCGTTTACGGCAGAGTTGACGCAAGCCATCCTGGAATACAGTCACACAAGCCATCGACGAACAACTGCGTACCATCCCCAGACCAATGGCCTCACGGAGCGCCTGAACAAAACGATCGCGGACATGATCGCTATGTACGTCGACGCTGAACACAAGACCTGGGACACCATCTTGCCGTACGTGATCTTCGCGTATAACACGGCAGTCCAGGAGACGACCAGAGCGACCGCGTTTAAGCTTGTGTACGGCAGGGAGCCCACGACGACGCTTGACGCAATGCTGCCGCACGTAACCAGCGAAGACAACCTTGACGTCGCCGCCTACCTGCAGCGTGCGGAGGAAGCCCGATGACTCGCACGGCTGCGTATTAAAGACCAACAGCGCACCGACAGACGACGATACAATTTACGACGACGCCACGCAGAGTGCAATCCAGGAGACCAAGTGTGGATTTGGACACCAATTCGCCGTCGCGGATTAAGTGAAAAGTTGTTGCGTCGATACTTTGGGCCATACAAAATCATTCGCCGCGTCGGACCACTGGACTATGAAGTCATTCCCGACGGAACGTTAGCATCACAAAGGCGACGCGCACGCCCAGAAATTGTACATGTTGTACGACTGAAGCCATATTACGCGCGTTAAAAAATCCGTGGTAGTGTTTATGTTTAAGTTTCTTTGTTTTGGAACATCGAGGCGATGTTTTTTTTTAAGGGGGGAGTAATGCCGCGAAACCTTCAAACAGTACTTGTTTTTTTAACTGCCGCCGGCATACAGGCTTATCACTCTGATTCCGGATCGCGTATCAGTTCTGTATTCTTTGTTTCTTATTGCTCGATGTCGCGAGTCACACCTTTATCAGTCTCGTTGTAGCGCAAGATGCACCGAGATCTGTCTCGAAGGTTCCGGCCACTCGGGTGTCTTTCCACAATGTTCCAGCCCGTGCTGGTAGCTGTTTGCAACGTTATCTACATTGTTCTGTGCACCCTTTAAATTGAGCGTTGACGAGTGTGACGGGCATTCTTTGTCCGACGACCGACGAGCGCGTTTGTTGCTATCGCCGCCGCCGAGTTGCTTAGTTCTTTTGCGGGCGCAAGTCAGCCCAAATAAAGAGTTTCTTCAGTGCAATCATCGACCCTTCATTTGTGTCGTCGACCTCGTCACCACTACGTGACATCTGGTGGAGGTGCTGCCTTTGATCCTTCAAGCGAAGACCCAAGCCGTGTTCCTGACGCCCTGGAAGACCAGCCTACAGGTCACCGAGCCAGCCGCCGACTTCAAGGCCTACAACCCGAACACGGTCTACTGCCTGACTCCATTCGATCTCGGAAGGCATCGACGCTGACAATGGCCCAGCCTACAGCACCGGTTGTTTTCGTCCAACCTCGTGAGCCCCCCTGCTTCCATGGACGATCGGATGAAGATGCGGGTGACTGGATGGACCTTTTCGACCGTGTGGCAGAATTCAACGGTTGGAACGACGCTGCGAAACTCAGGCAGGTCTACTTTGTTCTTCAAGGACATGCCCGAGTTTGGTTTGAAAATCACGAGACTTCTTTCAAAGATTGGGAGATATTCAAAGCACAGTTCTTGATGGCCTTTACAAGTTCTGTCAGAAAAGAAAGAGCTCAGGCCCTCCTCCAATCAAGAATTCAACGACCAAACGAGCCCGTCCTGGCCTACGTAGAGGAGATGAAACGCCTGT
>JAJIZL010067792.1:0-17631 GCA_023969395.1 Amblyomma maculatum
GCAGCGGCCGCATCTGACTTTACGTGAATGGCTGTACGCACGAACTGGTGTGTTTTTCATGAATTTCTCTTATACCATTTATTGCAAAGCTTTCCAGGTCGCTTCTATATGCAGGTATTGAAGTGTGAAAGTGCCAACGTGTTGACCAGCCTGTAGTTGAACCTTTAATGAAGAGGGGGCGCGGATTTATGATGTTATTGCATTCCAGGCACATGTTCTGCTTCTCATATATTGCATGTGTAGCGAATACGCGTTTTGTAAAAAGGCTGCTCCCCTGAGTCGAAACAATGTTAGCAACTTCTTGTGAAACATTCATACCAGACCCGATGTAGCTGGACGTTTGAAGGAATGATACCCGTTCTCTTGGACTATTCGTGCTGCTGCGGTTAGGGTTGAGAACATTGCTATCTGTTCATTGGTGAGACTTCAACGCGGACTGCGATCAAGACAATGCAGGAGTGAATGCAGCTTTGTGAGAAGCCTGCACAGGATGATAGAGCTTATCAGCTGCTTCCGCTTTGAAGCCTGATAAAAACAGTTGCGTGCCGCACTACTGACAGTCGCTTTACGGGGGAGCCTCTTTTGCCCTTACACTGAAGATGGTTTCATCCTCTTAAATGCATTAAATTTGTCTTCATATTTCACTTGCTTCTTTACGTAATGAAATATTATGAAAAAATAGTGAGATGCACAAATTGTTCGGAAGTAAGTTCAATAAACAGCAGCTCGCATTACACTCTTTCCTGTAGGCCCATTGTCACTGTGGTAATACGGGATACACAGTAGCTACGACGTGGTGCTGGCAATCGATGACGTACTTGTACTAGCCTTGGCGTCACTCTCTTTTGTTAATGACGTCATTGAGGTCGCATGACGCATTAATCGCGTGAGGGAAGTCATGATAAACCATCGTTGAATATTGTTTTTGTTTGCGCGGTATTTGCCATGAGATCCAGCATAGGAGCCATCTTTCGGAGTAGCC
Source organism: Amblyomma maculatum (assembly GCA_023969395.1). Taxonomy (NCBI): domain Eukaryota; kingdom Metazoa; phylum Arthropoda; class Arachnida; order Ixodida; family Ixodidae; genus Amblyomma; species Amblyomma maculatum. Next base: position 983 of record JAJIZL010067792.1, read on the forward strand.
GCGTATCCTACTGAGTGTCGATGCGCGCTCTCGTCAGCTAACCAGAAGATCTACGTGTGTGCGTACGGTCTGCTGCCCGCTGTTAATAATAATAGTTGGTTCGCAGGAAGGGAAAGGCGCAGTATCTGTTACACTTGTTTCTGTGGACACCTGAACTGTGCCATAAGGGAAGGACGGAAGGTGGGAGTGAAAGTTGAAAGAGGAGCCGTAGTGGAGGGCTACGGAGTAACGTCGACCACCTGGGAATCTTTAACGTGCGCTGTCAACGCAGAGCACACGGACGCCTCTTCGTTTCGCCTCCATCGGAACTCAGCCGCCGAGGTCGGGTTCGAATCCGGTCACTCCGGACAGTAGCTGAGCGTTTTACCACTGCACCACCCCGGCGGGGTCTGCCTGGTGTTTGTTTCACGATTCTGCTGCGTTATAATGCGAAAACATTGCTTCGCTATGTTTACAGATTTAAGTGCGCAAAATCGTGTCCGCAGCAGTTGTGAGTAATTGAGAAGTGGTAGAGGTTAATGAGGGGTGTCAATCGATAGAGGGTGACGTATTGTTGTGTCCGAAAAATAATTAGGCGAATAACTTATTTAGGTAATTAGAATAACTGGTTTACAGAAAAGGAAAGGCGCAGTATCTGTCACACCTCTTCTGTGGACACCTGAACCGCGCTGTAAGGGAAGGAAGGTGGGAGTGAAAGTGGAAAAAGAGAAAGTGCGCTGCAGTGGATGTGACTACAAGGATGCGAACTCGTGCAACCAGAAGTGGAGCCGGAAAGGGGCACAGGAAGGAATCGGCGCGCGATTTGATAGTACCAAAGACTGAAATGGGTAAACAAGAAGTGAATTAATGTGACCTAGAGAGGATGACGTCAGGCAACCTGTAGTATAGCTGAAAAAGGGCATAGGAAGGGATAGGCGCGTAATTTCAAAGTACCAGACTAACATGGGTAAACATGAAGTGAATTAAGCAGCTAGAACCAACCAGAAGCAACCAACAACGGCATGCGTGCTTTCGCATTATTCAAGTGCAGATTCTGCAGTGCTCATTAATTGTTTTTTTCCATATCTGCTTCTTACAAAAGAATTATGAGCCAGCTATCATTCCATTCTGGAATAAATGAAAATATGACATTGTCCGTCGGCCTTCGATGGTTGAGAATTTTTGCCGTGCGGTGTTTATAAAACAGCGATATAATATTGTTAGCCCCCGTGTCAAAGTTAAACATGTCGACGGCTTTGATACAACTTAAAGCGACTGGGTACAAATTGTATATTCTCGTTTATGTTCATAACCTGACAGGTATTCCTAACCATGAGCAGAATTCAGACTGACAGGCCATTTTGTGCCGTCGGCAACAAGCACAGTGAGCTAATAAGTGGAGGCCCGGGCTAGGTCCATGTAGGCAGCCCATGGAGGCCCCATCTGGGCAACTCATGCGTGATTTGTAACTCGTACCAAGAAGGTCCCCTTCTGGACTCCCCATATGACCCGGTTTGTTCCAATTCGTACTGATAGGCGCAGCCCAAACTAAGCCGCTCACATGCGACACAGAGAGCCGAAAGTGGGCAGCATACCAAGATCACTAATGGATCACTAACTTGGCTTGTGTTCCTACGCAACAGAAGCCAAGTTCATAATTAGCGACAGCAAAAAAAAGGAGCTCTCCGTCGCCCATAAGGTGATGTAATCGGTGTACAGCGCATGCAGCATGTTGGCTATAGCCCCGAGCTGGGCTGGCAGGTGCATCATGGCCCCATTGAATAACTGAGGAGAGAGCACCACGCCCTGCTCCGTATCCTGGATTCGAATGTAAGGTTGCCGGGAGATGAAAAATTGCTGAACGTATTGAAACACGTTTTTGCCGCAGTTAGTTTGAGAGAGGTGGGTCAGAATGATCTCGTGTGTGACATTGTGGAAATTTTGGGAAGGGGAGGATGTCGCCGGAGGCGGCCAAAATCCTCACCCAAAGAACGGTAAATAGGAAAAATCAGTTAATTTGGACACCCGCTCGCTCTGCCGTCCCAGGTAACGAGGCAGCTCACGAGCTAGCCCGAGCTCAATACTTCCGGGTAGCCGTCGAGACCCCCGAACACTGGGCATACGACGAGCGTCTGCAAAATTACGGGGAAATCATCGACCATTATAAATTGGGACGTAGACTGGTACCCCCGCCAGATGTTAGACTAAATAATAGAGAAGCTGTCGCGTGGAGGCGGCTACAAACTAATACGTTCATGAACCCGGTCTGGGCGTTTCACGCGCTACCACACTTTAGGGACAATGATCTCTGCAAACACTGTGGGGCAAGAGGGACCCTCGACCACATAATTTGGGAGTGCCCACAATCTCCAGGGATAGGGCAAAATATTAAAAGTAGAGAAGCCTGGGATACCCTGCTGCGAAGCGCGGACCCTGCGATCCAGCACCGCACCGTCCATCTTGAGGAAGAGGCCGCAACAAACCAAGGGCTACCTGCCAGCCTCTAATCCGCGGGCGCACGACTCCCCGTTTCCGATGGAATTAAAAGTTTTACAACCAACCGACGGAGAGCTCCCTCAGAGACATTGAGGCCGACCTGGAACCGGCGGGAACATAGTGGACCGTTATGCTCGCACTGCGGCCTCCGATGCTCCGCACAAATGTCTGAATTTGTGCTCATATGCCCATAATAATAGTGCGCTGTCAAAATGACATTGTCCCTTAAGACAGGACCAATCTGCGAACATGTGTAAGTCCGGCTTCTTGGGCTCTTTATACGTCACCACAGACGGTCAGAAACAACATTGACCAAACTCCGTAAGGTGGGGGACTAGGTAGGCCGTATCGTTCCTAGGGTTTCTAACAAGCGCGGGGGGTTACGATTGGCGCACGCCTCTGTAATCAGTCGAATTCTTTATTTGACGTTGTACCTCCACCTACAGACTCAAAACGACCATGCACACGAAGTCGCGTAATTCTATCTCCTCAACGGTAGGGTCCCGCAACTTCTTTCTCGTCATTGGTTGCCTCTCAGCGGGTTGAACGATTGTTACCGAAAGGAGTCTGAACGCAACCTAAAGGTAACATATACTCTCTAAAGGCAGGAAATGATTATAGTGAAAATAAATAGTGTTAGCGTTGTCATGCTGTTGTCTCGTTGCTGTGTTCACGGCTGGTTTTGTGGCTATTAAGAAATAAAAACATATGATGCAACCTAAAGGGGAACACCCCCCAGGAAAGATATCGGTAGCTTATTTTAATGTTGCAATTTGAAAAACAAATTCAGAAAAAGTTAGCACAGGATTCTAACATTTCATTCACTAAGTGCTCAGGTAAGTAATCTTGATCCATTGCGCCACTGAGGGAACGAGTACAGCATGCTTTAAATGCGCTTATTCATTTTTACAATATTCCCGCTATCTGCCGCCAGGTGACACTACTCAGAGGACCCTACTAAACATGGAGGAGCCTTAGACCCTACCGTTGAGACATTTAGTTGAGAGAACGGAATCACGCCTCGAAGTCATCCTCTGCAAAATCAGAAAACGAGCTCTCGGCCTCCCCGTAAACACCTCTAATCAGCGTCTCCTGGGGCTGACCATGGTGAACGCGTTTCGGAAGTGGCGGGAAGCCCACTTGACCAACATTGTCTGTCGGCGCCTCCTTGTCCGACTACATATCCAGCATAACACTCATGGAAGAGCGCGTTCGCATTCCATCCCAGTAGAAACGTGCCCTTCACGTATGCCCTCTTCCCGCGAACTTGACCCGAGAGGACCTTAATGGCCGGTGCCTGGCGCGGACGGAAGCACGGGCTGGTCACTATGGATTAAAACCCGGCGGATTTTGCGTGAACGCCCCCGCCGCAGTCTTCCGTCAGGCAAAGGCAGTAAACGGGCTTGCTTTTTTGAGCCCGGCACATAACACACGCTGAGGAGGTTGAAACTGTGTTGGCTGCATCTTATCCCACTTCCAAAACAAGATATTTCCGTTTCGCGAAGGACCTGTCGGAACGTCGAGCAAAGCTGGTTACCATTCCTAGCCTTTCACCCTCTACATTACTAAAAAATACCGGGGATGCGAGGGAATATTGTTTGGGCTCCTGCACACATGGGACGTGAGGGAAATGAGGCAGCTGAGGCCACCACCCGCGCACTCTCTCGCCGGGCATTCCCCTCCGACCCCGAAAATCGAGAATTACAATTCTCTCCTGCCTATGCTTTCAAAGATAGTTATTCACTACTAACTTGCCATAGTCTTTATCCTCACCATATAAAGGCCTCTAAAAGGCAGAGAAGCGGCTTCTGCTCCGTCTTTATACTAACACCTTGCTGTGCTCGGTAGCTCTAAAACACTGTGACCCTTCTTTCTCGGTCAGCTGCTTGCACTGTGCGTAGAAGGTTTCAGACATCTAACACATGTTGTGGGCCTACCCATCCAATCCTTCTATCTCTCCTAACCCCAACTCCACCCGGGAGGACTGGGAGGCGACCCTGCTCGGTTGCTCTGACTTACAGGCCCAAACGTCCTTGGTGGAGCGCGCCCGGGCAGCGGCCGACGCAACTGGGGTCCCGTATAATGGACTCCGCCTAGTGCTTCTGTTTACCAGCCCCTTAGAGGTTACCCAGTCAAACCTCATGTGCATATTCATCTAGTTATTGTCTTTCCCCTTCTCCTCTGCTCAGTGCTCAACTCCGAAGGAATGAGCTGCGATGGCAGGAGAGTCAAGGCTGCGGTCATGCCATCGTTGTGCAGAGCGGTGCCGTCTTCCAGCTCGTGTGTGCCATATTCGTCGTTAGGGTTAGCGCTGTGGCGATCGATAACAACTTCGAAGTCTCGTGAAATGGAAAAAAAAAATCTGCTATCTTTATTGGTGTTGCTGTCTACGGAAGGCGGAATCAGGTAAATGTAGTGAGGGCTCGCAGTTATCAAAACTGATGGACCGGACAAATGCATGAGTTTTCACGGAGCGCACGCGGAGAGCGTCCGCTCAGCTCCGATGCGTGTTCGGTCACAACTAATTTATTTTAGATGGTGTTGGTTGGCTCTAGCGCTCTAGGCTAAAAGGAGCGTTGCACTCGCCTAGTCAGTGTGAGCTTGTCCAATACGATAGTGCAAGGCCGGGTCAAGGTTTTGGCATGTTGAGACTTGCACGTTCGCATCCAAGGCGTATCCGCTAATTTTGCTAACGCACCATAGGTGCTACAAGACAAGAACTGATACACACGAGAGCTTGTGCTCACCAAATTATGTGCAAGAGCTGCTCGATTGCAGCAAGCGAAAAAAAAAGGTATCAAAATACGAGCCGCAGGTATCAGCAGCGGTACAAGTACGGTAGGCGCTCCAGACGCGCGCGCTGCGATAACGGATTGAATTGGTTTGTGGCAGCAAGAGTAGTTTGAACAATTTTGAAGTTAGCATCAATGCATTTGAATTGGCAGCAAATTTTGAGGTTTTAAAAGTCTTACATTATTTCAGTGCTGATAATCGCAAAACATAGACATTTAATACAATAAATATCTTGTTTTACTGTCGGGTAGGTACGAATGAATTTTAGCAATCCGAGATTTTACCGCAAAAAAAAAAACAAAAAAAAACATGAGCTGCCAGTGTCCCCAGCGACAGTGCCCTATTGCTTTCCGCCCTATTGCTTTTACAAGCGACATCCTGGCCGGGCCTTCTCTGAGCATTGCGCAAGAGCGGGAAACTTTGAGCCTCTCTCGGCAAGCTACGCTTGACCATCCCTCAGATATTGCCCAGTGAACTGGATCACAGGAGAGCATCCGGAATGCGAAGCACACGAAGCTAGTGTCGGAAAATGAGCAAAGCGAGCCGTTAGCTAGAAAAGCACCAACATCGGGACCACAACTCTAGGGAACGATAATAGCCCCGACGTTTTATACTAGAATGCGGAATACTGAACTAGAACACTGGTCTAGTAGCGCGAAAGGAGGCACGCGGCAGCGGAGCGGCTGAAGCAAAACACCTCTCCAGCCCGTAAGGGGAGCTGCTGCACCTTTTACTTGTACAGCACACTGCCTTCGGGGTGCTGATTGTACTGTCGTGGCCGAGGAAGACACGAATACAGGAAGTTGAACAGGAAAGCTAGCGAGCTTTCTTATGGTATGATGATACAGGTACGATCTGGATCAAATTCCATCAGAATTTGCTTTGCAAATGAGGAATCGATTTCAAGAATTAGATCTAGAAGACAGAGAGCCTGAAGAGATGTGGAATGATGTTCGTGATATAATACAAGAAGTTGCTACTTAGGTAGTTCCAAAGCAAAAGAAATGCAAGAAAGCAAACTGGTTATCTGAAGAGGCTTTGCAAATAGCTGAGGACAGGAGGATGGGAAAAGTCATGGGGGAAAGAGAAAGATACAAGGTTCTGAATGCGGATTTTCAGACAATAGCAAGGAGAGATAAGAATGCCTTCCTAAACATACAGTGCCAAGCAGTTGTGGACAAAAGCCAATTGAAGCTGGGCGTGATAAAGGTCAAACGAGGCAGAGACCTCACTGAAGCCTCAGAGATGAGAAGAGGTATCAGGAATACACACAAAAATTGTACAAGAAGAACCCGCATGTTCAAACCCAACATAAGACTGTTGTGATTACTGATCTCGAGCCGGGCATCCTGAAGAGTGAAGCTGAATGGGCCTTAGCCAACCTTGCTAAGAACAAAGCTAGCGGTATTGATGGCATTCCAGCTGAGTTGCTTCAAAACCTCAACCATGACGACGCTGTTAACATTCTGTATACATCATGTCAGCAAATTTGGACAACCTTGCGGTGGCCACAGGATTGGAAGAGGTCAGTTTACATCCCCATTCCAAGGAAAGGCAGTGCCAAAGAATGTTCCAACTACCTTACGATCGCGCTTATTTCGCATGCTAGCAAGGTGATGTTGAAAATCCTCCAAGGCAGGCGGCAGCAGTATGTGGATCGGGAGCTTCCGGACGTGCAACCTGGGTTTCGCAAGGGCAGAGGAACTAGAGACCAGATTGCCAACCTTCGCTGGATCATGGAAAATGCAAGAGACTTTCAGAAACCTATCTACTTTTGCTTTATTGATTATTCAAAAGCGTTTGACTGCGTAGATCACAGCAGATTGTGGCAAGTTCTCCAAGAGATGGGAGTTCCAATTCACCTCATCTGTCTTCTCAGGAACCTGTATGAAGGGCAAGAGACCCCAGTCAGAACTGGGCATGGTCTTACTTATTAGTTTCCGATTGAGAAAGGAGTGAGACAAGGCTGCATAAATGAAAGCGCTGATATATGCGCTGCACAAGCTCGATATATAGAAATGAAGAAAGTGCACGTTCCCTACAATGAAGCAGTCAAGTTAATACAGTCAAAGCTGAGAGATAGATGGCAGTCTAAATGGAATAATGAAGAAAATAATAAGCTACACCTAGTTAAACCTGTCATATCTGAATGGAAGTCATGCACACACCAAGAACGATTCACTAGTCATTTATGTCGCCTCCGTATTGGACATGCACACCTACACATGGTTTTATTCTTAGAAAAGAGGAAATACCAACATGCGACCTTTGCGGAGAAACTATCACAATTAATCCCATTTTATATTCCTGTACAAAGCTAGAAGAACTAAGAAAGAAGCATTTTCCAATATTTTATTCAGAATATATTCCTCTTCACACTAGCTTACTCATAGGAGAAAATGCTCTTGTTAATATATCATGCGTTTTTATGTTCTTAAAAGATGCCAACCTTCTTAACACATTATGAGTTTTAATTACCATATTACCATCTGCTGCATGGACAGCAGATCTCATCATGTGTTTGGCGCATGATAGCCTTAGATGCTTATGCGCCATAAAACACAACACACAACACAACACAACAGCATATTGTCGCCCTACCTATTTACCCTATATGCTGAGTCCATCATGAAGAAGGCCGGTCTGGAGGAGTCTTCAGCTGGAGTGAAGATTGCTGGGAAAGGTATCAACAACCTTACATATGCGGATGATACCACTTTAATGGCAAAAAGTGAAGTGGAACTCAAGATACTTCTGATGTGCGTAAAAGAAGACAGTGACAAGTTTGGGCCTAAACTGAACATTAAAACGACAAAAATCATGGCGCCTCGCCCTATCAAGTCCTGGAGCATCAAGGGACAAGAAGTGGAAGCTGTGACAGATTGTCTCTTTTTGGGCTCCAAGATTACCTCCGAAGGAGATTGCAGCCATAAAATTAGGAGATGCCTGCTTCTGCGAAAAAGAGCCATGGCTAGCCTTGACCGCCTAGTAAAGAGCAGAGACATTAGTCTGCCAACCAAGATCCGTATAACTCGCGCTATGGTCTTTCCAGTTGTGATGTATGGATGCGAGATTAAGACTGGGAAGAAGGCTGACCGCCGAAGAATTGACGCTTTTGATTTGTGGTGCTCAAGGAACTCTTGAGAGTTCCTTGGACGGCCAGATTAAATCAGTCAATATTGTCGACCATAAATCCTGACTGCTCATTGGAGCGTCAAATTCTAAAGTTAAAGCTCAGCTACTTTGGTCATCTGATGAGAAGTGAGGAGCCACTAGAGAAAGATTTGATGTTGGGAAAGGTTGAGGGTAACTGCAGAAGGGGTAGGCAGCGAACGCGATGGTTAGATGGCATCCTCGATGCGCTGCAGACGAAGTTATGTGATTTTAGGAGGATAGTGAGAGACCGGAAAGCGTGGTGTGATATGGTCCATTGGGTCATGAAGAGTCGGACACGACTGAACGTCTGAACTGAACTGAACTAAAACTGAACCGTTGTATGGCTATGTAGGCGGCTTTTGTGTTAGCGTGCCGTTGTCGGAAGTGTAAAAGACGAACTAGTTAATATATTGCAGAATGAATCGTACCAACGAACAGAGTGGCAGGGAAAGGTATGCAAGTAACAAGAGGGTTGAGGTGCTAATCAGGTGATCAATTAGATCCATTTTAGCGTGCAACTGGGAGCCAAAATGGCCTCCAGCCAAGTTATGATGTGGTTTTAGCTTCCAAGTCTCTTGCCTCAGTGGAGGTGAAGTGGTACATGGTTACGAATACCATGATGTGCCCGGCGTCACTTGAACCCTTTGACAATGCCTTTTCCGGGGAGTGCCCGCACTGTGGTGGAATGTCCTCCGACCTCTTCCACATGGTGTGGGCGTGCCCCATCAACCCTGCCTTTGCACCTAATCTAAACCTCACCCGAGTGGACTGGGAGGCAACCCTACTCGTCTGCCCCGACCTAGAAGACAAAAAGGTGTTGGTCAAGGAGCAATGGCGGCAGCGGAAACCACTGGGGTCCTGTACTAGGCACTCCATCTAGTGTTTGTGAGGGGAAGGGCACTAAGCCTGGCCCCAGAGCAACCTCCATGTCAGTCTGTAATAAACGTTTTTCCCCACCACCAGCACCACCACCACCGCCACCGGCGTTCTATGATTGGTTTACAGGAAAAGAATGGCGCAGTATCAGTCACTCGCCGACGCGAATGACTTATACTATACTACGAGAGCTGCACTACGACAAGAGCGAATCCCTGATACGACTGATATATACACCGACGCATCGATTACAAGCGAATTTTTATCTATGGGCTGGGTATGCGATGACAACCCTTCCCTTTCAGGCGCTTATGCCTGCTACCTACCTCAAGGTACTGCTCTTGATGCTGAACGCCTCTCGATTTGGGGAGCCTTGTCAGGAGTGCCTTGCACCGGGTCTGGTTCATTATGTATTCTTACTAATTCCTATGTAGCTTACAAGGAAATCGCTACTCAGGGTCCACAAGATGCAACAGCTACGGCCATACAGCGCCTCCTCAAACGCCACCAATTCGCGACCAGAACTATTGCTATTCACTGGACCCCAGGTCACTCGTATGAATCAGGGAGCAATGCGGCGGCACACGCCGCGGCTGCCTTGGCAGGTGGGATGTCCACATTTACTTCCCCATCCCCCTTGCTTCATCCTTACTCGACCTTGGGCGGGCAACTCACCTCTTCTCTTGCCCTGATGCTCTATACTCGGGCCAGTCTTGGTAGCCTTAGTCAGCATCGCATGCAGGTGGCCACACTAGGCCCACCTATTGCGAGAAAAACCCACCTCACCCGAAGTCACGAAGTCTTTTTGAATAAGCTCATTGCCCATGCGCGTTACACGCCACGTATTATGGCACGCTGGCGTCAATATAGAGAGAAAATGATTACTGCCCCCACTGTACGACTCTAACTCGCGGCGGCATATCTCATCTACTCTCGTATTTCCCTGCTTTTTCTACGGAAGCTCCAAGATCAAACCCTACCGCCTGAACTACCGTTCCTTTCTAGAAACTGATGCTAACACACAGATGATATTGTCACGGGTTCTATCGCTACCCGGACGGCAGTCCAGAAGGACAGGGTCAAAAGACGGGGTTGAGGCACAGGAGGCAGAGAGCAGGCGCTTCACCAGGCAAAAGCAGCGGCGTCCCAGAACCACGCGCACTCCGCTGAACTTCGTCTTCTTCTCCCTCCAGAACTGACACGGTTAGCGCGGGTTACACTACTCCTCCCCCTGAAAGGCGCATTGTCCCGATGCGCGCTCCAGCGTTACTGAAACGTTAAATCGAGCAGAGCTCAGAGTCAGAATACGTGGTTCTAGCGTTCACAGTAAGTTTTGAGGCGAACCACATGCACCACTTCAGGATGAGGGGGCCGACGAGATGTGCTCGGAACAATCGGAATCACCTCGTAATTCACGTCGCTTATACGGCGAACGACCTCGTATGGGCCAAAGTAACGTTTTAGCAGCTTCTCGCTGAGACCGCGACGGCGAATGGGAGTCCACACCCACACTTTATCACCAGGTGCAAAATTAACTTCACGATGCCGGAGGTTGTACCTGCGTGCATCGACGTGCTGGCGGTCTTGGATGCGTAGTCGTGCCAACTGTCGGGCTTCTTCTGCGTGCTGGGTTACCAGTTGGACATCGTCGTAAGAGTAGGCCTCCGGCTCATGGGGAAGCATGGCGTCAAGCTTGGTAATCACCTCTCGGCCATGCACCAGGCGGAACGGCGAAAACCCGGTTGTTTCCTGAGTTGCGGTGTTATAAGCGAAAGTTACGTAGGGAAGAATATCGTCCCATGTACGGTGCTCGACGTCCACATACATAGATATCATGTCGGCCATAGTCTTATTAGGCGCTCTGTGAGCCCATTCGTTTGGGGGTGGTATGCGGTAGTTTTGCGGTGGTGCGTGTTGCTTAAACGCAAGATCTCTGCCATTAGCTGGGACACGAACGCGGCACCGCGATCTGTGATCAAGACTTCGGGAGCACCGTGACGGAGGACGATGGACTCGACGAAAAACTTCGCTACATCAGCCGCTGTTGCAGAAGGTAAAGCTCGCGATTCGGCATACCGTGTGAGGTAATCCGTAGCAACAGCAATCCAGCGGTGTCCCGAGTTGGACGTAGGAAAAGGTCCGAGCAGGTCCATGCCTACCTGCTGGAACGGAGTCATAGGCGGCGGAATGGGGTGAAGATGTCCTGCGGGTTGTACGGGCGGAGTCTTACGTCTTTGACATTCGCGGCAGGTCCTGGTATAGTGACGAACAGTCTTAGCAAGTTGAGGCCAGTAATACTTGGAACGAATTCGTGCGAGTGTTCGGCTGTATCCCAAATGCCCGGAAGTTGGGTCGTCATGACAGGCGTCCATAATTTCATTACGCAGGTCAGCCGGAATAACCAGTAGCCAAGACCTCGCACTCGCTGCGAAGCTCTTTTTGTATAGCACATTGTTGCAAAGACGTAATGCGGGCAGAACGCGCAAGAAGACGCGTGGAATGGTGCCTTCTTGACCTTCCAGATGGGCGATTACTTCACGGAGTTCAGTGTCGTGTCGCTGCCGCGCTGCCATATCGACCGTGCTTATGGTACCTATAAAAGCATCTTCATACTCGTCGTCTTGACCGTCAGATACTGATTCTATAGGGGCTCTGGAGAGGCAGTCAGCATCTGTGTGCCTGCGACCGGACTTTTAAACTATTGTAGCATCGAATTCTTGCAACCGAAGGGCCCACCGTGCAAGTCGTCCTGAAGGGTCTCTCAGAGTGCTGAGCCAACACAGAGAGTGATGGTCGGTAACCACCTGAAATGGGCGTCCGTACAAGTAGGGTCTGAACTTATTAATCGCCCAAACTACCGCGAGGCATTCTTTTTCAGTGGTCGAGTAGTTAGTCTCCGCCTTCGATAATGTTCGACTTGCGTAAGCGATTACACGCTCGGTCCCGTTCTGTTTTTGAATGAGCACGGCTCCGAGGCCCTTGTTGCTGGCGTCTGTATGAACTTCAGTCTCGGCGTCCTGGTCAAAATGCCCGAGTACAGGGGAGGTCTGTAAGCTTTGTTTAAGGCGGTCGAATGCACGCTGCTGCTCATCCGACCACTGGAAGGCGACGTTCTCTTTCGTGAGATGAGTAAGCGGTGCAGCGACATGAGAAAAATTGGGAACAAAGCGCCTATAGTAAGCACAGAGGCCCAGAAACCTCCGTACGGCGTTCTTGTCCGATGGTGTAGGAAAGGAGGCGACGGCGGCTGTTTTATCAGGATTTGGACGAACACCCGCGCTACTGACGACGTGGCCAAGAAATTTTATTTCATCGTAGACAAACTTGCACTTTGTTGGCTTCAGAGTGAGGCCTGCGCTTCTCATAGCTTGTAGTACTGCTCTCAGGCGAAGAAGATGATCGGAGAACGTGCTTGAGAAGATTACAACATCGTCAAGGTAGACCAGACAAGTTTGCCACTTCAGTCCGGCCAAGACGGTGTCCATAACGCGCTGAAAGGTTGCTGGGGCGGTACAGAGGCCGAACGGCATCACTTTAAACTCATATAGACCATCCGGGGTGATAAAAGCAGTCTTCATCCCTTCTTCATCCCCGCTCATCCACTTCGATTTGCCAGTAACCACTTTTCAGACCTATGGATGAAAAGTAACGGGCATGTCGTAGATGATCAAGTGCGTCATCAATGCGAGGAAGGGGATAAACATCCTTCTTGGTGACGTTGTTGAGACGGCGATAGTCAACACAGAATCGAAGAGTGCCATCCTTTTTCTTTACTAGTACCACTGGAGCTGCCCATGGGCTGTGCGAGGGTTGGATTATATCGTCGGCCAGCATTTCTTGCACTAGGTTCTGAATAACTTCACGTTCTTTGAAAGAAACTCGGTAAGGCGACTGACGAACAGGGTGAGCAGCGTCATCGGTAATTATTCTGTGTTTGGCAATGGTCGTCTGGCGAACTCCGGATGACGTAGAGAAGCAGTCTTGGAATTCTGCAAGCAGCGCTATCAATTTGGCCCTCTCGCTCACAGAGAGATTAGGTGCAATGCTTACACCCAAAGGTGCATCGTTCTGCTGCGAAGAGGAGGAGAAAGCACCTTCGGACAGGGCAACAACTTGAATAGGGGCGGTAATGCTCTCCATGGTACCGAGAGCCGTGCCTTTCGTAAGGCGCTGTGGAGTGCCACAAAAGTTGGTGACTAGGACGTGTACGCAGCCAGTATCCAGCTGCGCGATACCTCGAGCAACACCAAGACCCCGTTCAAGAAGCAGCTGAGCACTTCCTTCCAGCAGAACTTCGCCAGAAGCAACGTGGTCGGACGTGACAGGGAGAAATACGCTAGACTGGGGCGGTACGGTTACGTGCTCCGCCAAGACGCGTGCCGTGCAAACTTGGGGCTTTGTTTGCGCCGAGGTATATCGAGGTTGACGAAGCGTGAGGCGGCGGTCGGTAAAGTCGATTACAGCGCTGCAATCACTCAAAAAATCCATTCCGAGAATAATGTCTCTGGAACATTTCGATAGTACAACAAAGGTAACCGGGCACCTGAGACCGTTAATCTCAATACGAGCAGTGCATCTGCCGATTGGTCTCACGAGGTGGCCTCCAGCGGTTCTGATATCGGGGCCATCCCACTGCGTCGTTACCTTGTGAAGTCGGCGGCATAGCTCCCCACTCATAACAGAATAGTCTGCACCAGTGTCAACGAGTGCCGTCACGTCGTATCCGTCGATCACAACATCGAGGTTATTGTACACTGTGGCGCGACGGTCGTCGGAAGCTCCGTCGGGGAGTTCGTCGTGAAGTTCGTCAGAAAGCTCGTCGGAAATCTCGGCGGGAAGCTCGGCGGGAAGTTCGGCGAGAAGTTCGGCGCGAAGTTCGTCGGGAAGGTCGTCGGGTTGATCGTCGGGTCGCGTGGGGGAGCGGGGCGAAAAACGTGGAGGCTCTTTAACAGGAACGGGTTCGGCAACGTCACCTCCAGACGTCGCCGGGCTTAGTTTTCCCGATGAGGGGACAGGCTTTGCCGTCGATTGCTGCGAAGGGGAGAATCGTATCGGCGGGACGGTGTCGAGCGAAGGTCGCGACGTGAAGACCGGTCGGGTGGTGGTGAACGGCGCAGATAATCCGCGATGTCGCGGGGTTGCTCGCCGAACTCCGGGCGGGGAGCATTCCGCTGGAAACCGCGAAGACCAAGCTCGCGGTAAGGGCAGCGACGGTAGACGTGGCCTGCTTCTCCGCAGTGGAAGCATAGTGGGCGTTGGTCGGTTGTCCTCCACACGTCAGCCTTGCTCATCCATTGCTGCTGCGGACGAAGATCGTACACAGGGGTACGGGGTTGTGCAGGCAAGTACTGTCGACGAGCAGGCGGCGGTGGTGGCTGCTGCGGCGGCGGGCGACTAGCAACGGACGCGTAAGTCTCAATGGGCTGAGTAGGGGGCTGAGTAGGTGAAGAAGCAACGGAGCACTGTGGATAAAGGGCACGCTGTACTTCACGGATAGCATCCGTGACGGCGCAGGATGCCGTACCATCAGCAGGTGGAAGCAGCTGCCGTATTTCCTCGCGTACAACTTCGCGGATGATCTCGCGTAGGCTTGCGGTGTCGAGGGAACCAACAGGGAAACGAGCAGCCGAAAGGTTCGAAACTCTGGGACCTCCAGCAAGGCGACGATAATGGTCCGCTCGCGTAACCAAGGCTCGCTCGATGTTCGTCGCCTCATTTACAAATTGTGCCACTGTAGTCGGCGGATCACGAATAAGCCCGCCGAAAATGTCACTCTTGACTCCCCGCATGAGTGCACGCACCTTGTTTTCCTCGGTGGCACGGGGGTCGGCACGGGAGCTAAGTCGTAGGACGTCTTGAACAAAACTCGTTACAGTTTCGTCGGGTCGTTGTACTCGTGTTTGCAGAAGGTCTTCTGCTCGCTGTCGCCGATACTGATTGGCAGCGTCCGTCGCAGCTCTTCCTTACAGGTGTCCCAGGATGTAAGGGAGGCCTCGTGGTTTTCGAACCAGTGCCGAGCCGTACTGTCCAGGCAGAAATACAAATTCTGAAGACAGTTTTCGGCATTCCAGCCATTGTGGCGGGCCACACGTTCGTACTGCTCCAGCCAATCCTCCACATCTTCGGAGGCATCGCCATGGAACGTGGCAGCCGCTCGAGGAGCCATCGGTAGGTTCACCACGGACGGTGCGTAGAAACGAGTCCGTCTGTTGACATTGGGTCGTGGTACTCCGGGCCATTGTAAGTTGTGGAGAGCCGGAGTTCGGCAACAGACCAAATTCAGGAGCAAGTCCTTGAAGTCGCCGGCTGGCACGTATCTCGGCCTCCTCGTCGAAGAGGCGGCGGCTGAGACTTGGGGGCGAACTCAGAGTAGCGGGTTTTGAGGGGCTCTGCTGCATTTACCCCGCGTCTCTACCAGAATGTCACGGGTTCTATCGCTACCCGGACGGCAGTCCAGAAGGACAGGGTCAAAAGACAGGGTTGAGGCACAGGAGGCAGAGAGCAGGCGCTTCACCAGGCAAAAGCAGCGGCGTCCCAGAACCACGCGCACTCCGCAGAACTTCGTCTTCTTCTCCCTCCAGAGCTGACACGGTTAGCGCGGGTTACAATATTTGCCAAGTATGGCTGGCTTAGTAGCCTGGTTAGAGCACGGTGATTTGAGTGACGACCTAAACAATGAAGATTCTGTCTACTCCCATTTATTCCCATCCATAGCCGTTAGCCTTCCCATTCAAAAATGGACATTCAATCAATCAATCAATCAATCTACGCTATCCCGCCGAGCATTTCGCAGCGTTTGGGAGAGGTCACTAATGCGCATGCGCGAAAACCAGAGAGGAGTTACGGGTGCGCTGCGCATGACGTCAGAGCTCTCGGCCGCGTGCCCAATGTACTGTCGACGGATCAAAGGCGCCGGAACAAAATGAAGGACGTATTGCCAAGTAGTGACGCCAAGATGCAGAGTGTAAAAAGCAGCGCATAGCAGACGCAAAGAGGGAATGAGCGCATGGAGGTGAAGAGAGAAGCGGAGACGCCCGAACGGAGGGAGGAATGGCTTGCGAAATTATGCAAGACTGCCGAGCGTAATAGACGGCTCATAGCCGCCGAGATAGGGCCAATGGAAGATTTCACTCAACGGTAAACAACAGAAAAGGATGTCAAGGCACATCGTGTCACTGATCACTCTATTCAATTTCACGAATGTGCATCTGCAATCCCGACATTTCAAGCCGACTTTTTTAACCATCCGCTAGGACACATGTATAGTGTGTGCGAGAGCAGGAGTATAAAAATTTATTTGATGAGGAAGAAGTCAGGCAGCAGGGGCTACCGCTCTAGGTGGCCAGGAG
>JAJIZL010067795.1:0-10329 GCA_023969395.1 Amblyomma maculatum
TCCTCTTACAGAAGAAAGTTCTCCGCATTTTCTCAAATTTTCATGGCTATAATGTGAGCTTGCGAACAGCTCCACTTTTTAGTCAGTACGACATACTAAGAGCGGACCAAGTATATTATTTGAAATTGCTGCGTTTCTTACACGACAACAGGGATAGTGGAAAAAGTAAAACACTCCACTCTAAGCCACTGCCTCAGGCCAAAAGCAATGTGTACGCCCAGGGTACGAACCAATTACGGAAAACAAACATTTCAGTTCCAAACAATACAAATAATGAATCAAATGGAAGAATTAGTAGATTTGAACTGCTCCAAACACAAATTTAAAAAGCGGATCAAGGAAATGTTAATACGGCAAAATCTGTATTTCGGAACTGAATAACTGCTCAGATTTCACAACCTCTTATGTGATCCATCTTATGTGCGCCTTCAGGCAATGCACGTGGCTTTCAGAATACAATCCGCATATCTTGTTGTCTTTAGCACTTATTTTTCTTAGTGTGTACAGCCATCTCAGTAGGTTGTTTTTCATAAGTTATAGGAACTCTTCATGTGTATTCATATCACTTTTATTTTCTTAAATTGTTCCATGTAGATGAAAATGTTCTGTGCGAAATGTATGATTTTGAGATGAAAACTTTTGTACAGCCATGTCAGTAGGTTGTTTTCCATAAGTTATAGGAACTGTTCATGTGTATTCATATCAGTTTTGTTTTCTTAAATTGTTCCATGTAGATGAAAATGTTTTGTGTGAAATGTATAATTTTGAGATGAACGTTTTTCTTGTGTAATTAGTATATGGTAGAAGTAATTGTAACCATTTTCACTGTCGTTATGTGCGTTTTTGCCCTAACAGTGTGTGAAATGACAAACTGTTACTGATAAATGTTTTTAATTTTTAATGCCAGAATCTGTGTGGGGGGCAAGGACCTCTGTCAGGCTTTCACATAGCCTTTAGTCCCTGCCTCCTCTTGCTTGTACGAGGAATGAATAAACCAATTCCAATTCTAATTCCAATAACACTTGCAGCGTGCTTGTTTCTTTATTCATTTACTTTCTGACAAATCATCTTTCAGCCTTAAAATAATTGCCCTCATCATTCACCATGCATAACAGACTGAATTAGAAAGGAAGTAGGAATGTCCCTATACATTGTGACATGTATAGGGACATACATACATGTCCCCTTCTTTTCAATGACAGCGTTTTCATGTTTATACCCATGTTACCCCAGTATTTACACGCTATACTCCGTTTTTTTTTTTTTTTTTTTTTTTTTTTAATCGATATTTATAGCCTCAGGGCATCAGTAGGGAATGAGATGAAGGATGAATAAATGATTAAATGAATGGAAAAAGGTTGGCTGATATTATGAAGTCCAGAAGTGAGCGATGATGAGGTCCCTGCGTCCAAGTGACGTATGAAGCAGGATTGGTTGCTGAAAGACCAGCTATGCTCAGGTGCCGGATTCGGGTTGGTTTGAGTGCTGGGCAGTCCCACAGCAAGTGGTGCATGTCGGCCTCGACATCTTCGCTTTTACAGATCGGGCATCCTGGGCGAGGACATAAGTGTTGGAAGTATGACCACGTCCTAGTGACAGCTGGTGTAAGGGCAACACCGACCCGGATCCTCCTAAGCGCAACCTCCTCTGCACGGGTGAGACCGCGGGGAAGGGATATCGCACACGGAGGGATAAGTGCACGTGTGCGGCGCCGGAGGTGATCCTTTCTTGACAAAAGGAGGGTAGCGTCGTCCACTTCGAGGAGCCGTGGGATTGATGCGTCTTGGTTCATACATTAAGTGTAACACTGCCAAAGATAGAGATCTTGTTTGTGCTCCCCGCATCCGCGATGGAAATTAGTGCCTGCTTTTGACGAGAGGAAATAATAGTTGCTTTTTCGGCAAGTTTATTACATCTTACATTTGCCATCAACTCCATAAAAAACACCTTTTTTAGAGAGAAAAGATCGGATTCAATGAATTTGTATATTTTGTTTTTCGTTTTCGTTCGTGTCGCGTTTTCGCTGCCCCTCAACCCTGCCAGTGGTGCCCTCCGCGCTGCGCAACGCAGCAACCTCGACTGCCTCTTCGGAGCAGAATTTTTCTATACGATCCGCATTGCGAAGATGTACAGGCACGCGAAGCAAGTTATTGCAGACTTGTATGCTCGGAATACAGCCTGTTTCCGCAGAAACGACTCGGCCACAAAACGAACGCGTAGTGATATGCCTCCTTTTTCTTTCTTCCGGACTACTTGCGTAGCTTTCGCTGCGTTGCACCTGATGTATGAAACGGAGTATAGCTCCCGAAATTTCGCTATGCGCGTAATGTAGTGTGATGAGTTCAGTTATGTCCCCGTATTTCTGTAGCTTCCTACTGACCATGTTGCTTAAAACAGGCACCAAAATATAAATGTCTTTTAAAAGTATTCCAGCCTTGGAAATCCTGGCTGCAAACAATGGTTTTTTTTGTGCGTTTTGATGAATGTCCCTGTTTTCGTAAGCAATGAAATACTCTCGCTACTGCTCCTTTCTGACGACGGACCGCTGTGGCCACTGCTCTTTTCAGAACGACATTGCCTTCAAATAAATGCCACGTTGTATTTGCTAGAGCGGCTAGGTGACGACATCGGCCCTGGAGCTCCGTAGTCTGACGTTCCGACCCCTTCGATGCCACAGGACGTTAAATAACAAGCCATGCAAGTGGGCCCGGTTGTCATCCGTGTGGGCTCCCTGCGCCAGCGGGACCTGGCTATCTTCACAGGGGCCGACGATCAAGATGTGCATGATTGACTCACACCTTACGAACAGGTGAGCCTGTACAACAAATGGGACGACTAGACAAAGCTGAACAAAGTCAGTTTAATCTAAACGGTATTGCTAATTTATAGTATAGGAACCAGAAAGTTGACATCCGCATTTAGCCCGCATTCAAGACGAAGCCCGCTATCAGGAAACTGCACGAACAGCACTTGCGCGAACGATCATGGCGCCTGCAGCTGAGAACACCTCTCTGCTGTAAACTTTCTCTCCTGCATGCATTCATGCACAGACAATTCATGGATAAATTGTCTATGCATGAATTGCCTGGTGACGTCATGATCAGTCATGACAGTACATGGCGCGCCATTTATTTTATTTTATTGGTACCCTCAAGGTAAAACATTACAGAGGGGAGTGGGGATTACAACAAAACATTTGGCACATATAAAAACGTACAGCATGTAAGGAAATAGTGAGAAAAACAAACAAACAAACAAACAAATAAGCAGATCATGGTCATACATAAACATCAGTACATTATAGCATATACGTAAAGCACTTTTGTGCTAGGCATCATTGCGCAACATTTGTCGAATACAACCAGCATTTCATTGAAAGCATCGAAGTTCACCGGCGTTCTATATTTCGTTTATAAGAAAGCAAAGGCGCATATCTATCACTCACGGAATCTCGCTATCATCCTCACGGTAGACAAGGGGAATATAATGAAGAGTGTTTCACGATACGGGGCGTGGCGCATTAGTAAAGTGCTGGGCAGGGTATCCAAAGGATCGAGAATCGATTCACGATGGACCAAGGTGAATTGTGAATAAAACGGTTCAATATGCACCATGTCTAGCCTCTTCATTGAAACCATACGCTTCAACCATAGCTAAACAATTAGGCCGAGCCATAGTAAAACAGCAAGCGTAGCCATGCAGATGTTGCTTTCGCATTCCTCCAGGTTCAGCGAGAGCTACACCAGAGCTAAACCAGAGTCAACTTTTTTTCTCATGGCTGTACATGCAGCTTTCATTTTCCTCCATGGTTAAGCAAAGTTAAACAGAGGCCAATTTTGTATTTACTGCATTCAATCACACATTATGAATACACAAGACTGTTAGTCTTGGACATGTTCTAGCACATAGGGCATGACGCCATGGTCGGAAACTTATTGGACAAGTGGTGCTATCTGACGCAGGCGCTAAACGCCGTATTTTTGTTTGCATTGCCATAATAGCGCCAGATGGCCCCACACGTCCACAAAGTGGCCGTATACTAGCTTGTGCTTGGAATAATAATTGGTTCACAGGAAGGGAAAGACGCACTATCTGTCACACTTGTTTCTGCAGACACCTGAAGCGCGCCGTAGGAGAAGGGAGGAGGATGGGAGTGAAAACGCCATTTTCTCATTTAGGGTATCCAACTCATCAACTGCCAGGTGCTATGACCTCACATAATCGCATCGTCTTCGGCGGAACTTTTCATCAGTGCTGCTGTCGATCGCCGAAACACAATCGCCTTCGTTAGCGACACGCGCAAGCTATGAGGACAGAAGAGGAGCAAGGGCAACAGTGCCTTCAAAAATGACAAGCGACCGCTTTGAACCCCAAACAGCAACGCGAACAAGAACACCTTTGGAAGTAGCGAGTAATGTCGGCGGTCAGCGAGAGAGAGAACGCATTCGCGAGGTGCCAGCGAGAGCCCTCAACAGGCAGCTAAACGAGTGCGCACACAAGCGCTGCGCAGGCACCTGACGCCCCCCTCATCATTTGTGACATCTTTTTAAGGCAAAAGCCTTTAAAGTATCATACTGTCAGCGTTCGTTCGTTCGATCGCACTATAGCTGTCAATCAAATGATGTCACGACGACGCCATCAGAAAAATAAAAATCCTCTCTGCACGGAGAATCAAACCTCCATCTCTTCAATCCCCAGACGAGAGCTTTAAACAACTGCGCCCTCGACGACTTATGCCAATTTACAGTTATGCCTTTTGGCCTTTGTAATGCAGCTGAAACAATTGAGAGGATGACGACACGAATTTGAGGGGAGCAAAATGGAAGATGTGCCTGTACTGCGTCAACGACATCGTCATTTCACCCGACTGCGACACTCACTTCTACCGCGTGAAGCACGTACGTCATAAGCTGTTGCTCTGACGTCGGCTTGCAGCTCAACATAAAATATACTTTGTCGCTCGTCAACTAACCATTTTAGGACATGTTTCAAGGAAGGCGTTTCCGCAGACCCAGAAAAACTTCGAGTTGTCACTGCCTTTTCCAAACCTACTTCCATCAAAGACCTGCGCAGCTTCCGAGGACTATGCTCGTAGTTTCGCAGGTTCAGTTGCTGCCATTTTAACAGTACTTCCGTCCGTCAGCTCCGACCTTTCGCAGTGGTCACCAAGAGGCGACGACGCTTTCGATACCTTGCACCGCATCCTCACTGCACCACCCGTTCTGCGTTACTTCTATCCGACGGGCCCTATCAAGGCCCACACAGACGCAAAGGGTGTGGTCTTGGCTCTGCACACGCGCAGCGCAAACCTGGCTTTGCTGAGTACATCGTAACATTTGCAAGCCACATCTTAACAAAGGCTGAGTACAATTACTCATTCACAGAATAAGAGTGTTTGGCCATGGTTCGGGCTATTACAAAATTCTCGCCTTACCTTTACGACCGCCATTTTGACGCCTTGCGGACCGCCATGCACTTTTCTGGCTATCCTTCCTGAAAGACCCCCCCGACTGCCTTGCAAGATGAGCTCTTCGTCTGCAGGAATAGGACGTCCACTTCGTCTGTCGCACCGGACGCAGGTACCACGACACCGATGTCCCTCCTTGCTTCCCCCTTCCGGTTGACGTCGCCAGCCTCTCAGCATTCGGAACCACCTGCCCTCGGTTTACATCGCAAACATGCATTCAGCACAGCGCACGCACTCCTCGATTGCTTCTCTCTTTGATTTTCTATCTGACCTTACGGCGGTTTCTCCATCATGTGCTCTCCGTCGCCAGGCTTCCAACTTGGCCATTCTTCACAATCTCCTTTATCACCACGACTAGGACACAGGTGACCTCAAGCGATTTTTAATACAAGAATGCATCGAACGGCTGCATTTTTATCTCCTATTGGTAAACATGTGGCTGATCACCAGAGCAACCTGCATGTAATGTAACCTAACTCAGACTCGACCAGCCCGTGAGTGTGTTAGAACGCGGCAACGGCATCAGCAACATGCGCACATGCACCCAGCTTAAATAAAGTTCATTTACCCAAGACAAACATGGTGTCAGACGAGGGCCAGAAGTAACAAGAGCAGCAGCCGTCAGCTCCTCAACGCCCATGGCCGCAATGGCAAGTCCCTTTTTACAACCGCCACCGCCGTTCACGCCCGGCGACAACCCCTCAACTCAATGGGATGAATATCTCGAAGCCTTTTTGATTTACGGAACTGGCATAGAATATTCAGCTAAGTCGGACGCAGCAAGAAAAGCACTTCTGCTCCATGTCTTGGGACCGTCTTGGGACGCTTTCGAAGTTCCAGACAAAACATACCGTGAATGCCATCATAAAGCAATTTGATAACTTGTACACGCCGTGAAAGAACGTCACTCAAGCACAATCGGACAATTTAACAAAATGGTGCAGCAGCCGGGTCAAACATATTCGACGAATTCAGGCACGCAAGTACGACTTCTGTCAGCAAGAGAACCGCATGATCGGCGACTCTATAGTTGTAGTGATCAGGGACGATGCCCTAAGGGAACGACCCTTCAAAGAGCCCGAACGGACACCGCAGAAATTAATTTCAGCCTGCAAAGCTGCTGAGATCTCAAAACAGATTTGCATGATGTACAAGACAAGCTCGGAGAGGCTACTGTGGACCATCTATCTCGCAACTACGCTCACAGCACGAGACAACAAGCCCGTCCGCATCGCACCAGCTCACATCGCATGCAGCAACAACCTGGAAACTGTACAGCGTTCTCATCGAACGTGCTCAAGATGTGGCACCAATCATCCACTATTGAACTCACCCGTATATTGTTGCCATTGCTATTCTTGTGGCAAGTTTGGTCACATTGCTTCTGTATGTCATCAGATAGTGCGTGCGCTAGAAATGCAGTGTCATCGTTGGATATCCAACCAGATTCCTATTCTGACATCCAGACAGTACGCCTTGGCACGTTGACAGTTCATAGACAGAGCCCCGCCGGGGTGGCGCAGTGGTTACGGCGCTCGACTACTGTTCCCAAGGACGCGGGATCGAATCCCGGCCTCGGCGGCCGCTTTTCGCTGGAGGCGAAAAGCAAGGCGCCCGTGTGCTGTGCGATGTCAGTGCACGTTAAAGAACCCCAGGTGGTCAAAATTTCCGGAGTCCTCCACTACGGCGTCTCTCATAGCCTTAGTCGCTTTGGGACGTTAAACCCCACAAACCAAACCAAGTTAATAAACAGAAGCAGTCACCATTAATGCATTGAATGTTGTTTTCAAGCTCGACATAGGAGCTGATGTAAACGTCATTGCTTGGCGTACGCTTAATAGATGACAGCAGCGACCAAAGCTCACCTCTGCCAATGTGAAGGTCTCTACTTGTGATTGCACAGAGCTTCCACTACTTGGTGAGTGCAAACTGAAATCTGAAATGAAAACCAAAGTCCATACGCTGCCATACCACGCCACCGCAAACGTTTTACTAATCTTACTGGCATCTGCATGCTGATCGCGCGTCAGGGTGGTGTGCACTTAAGAAGTAGCAAGTTGATGCTCGCCACAAAAAAGGTTCACCACTGTGCAGCACGCAAGTTATTTAGATGCATACTCTGATGTTTTTAGATCATTGGAAAACTGCCAGGTGTGCTAAGCATCACCTTCAACGGCAACGCAGTACCTGTAATCGTAGCTGCCAGGAAGATTCCCTTGTCATCCAAGACAAGGTAAATCATGAGCTTTATGACATGGAAACAAAAGGCGTCATAAAAAAGCAACAGAACCAAGACATTGGGTGCTTCCATAGTCATTGTCATAAAAAAAAAAAAGATGGCACCTAGCGAATGTGTTTAGAGCCAAGGCAGTTAAATGATGCAATCAAATGCCAGCACTACCGCATGCCAAGTCAGGATGAGCTTCTTGCTGACTAAGTAACTGCACCGGGTTTACAGTGCTTGGCGCTAAGTCAGCCTTCTGGCAGCTAACACTCTATGAGCACAGTTCTAAGATGTGTACGTACATTCATCACGCCTTGGGGACGGCAGAAGTTTCTTCGACTTTCCTTTGGACTTCCTTTGCCAGAGTTATTTCAGCTAGCCATAGATGCATCTTTTCAGGAATTGAGAATGTCTGACCCTATTTTGATAACATATTTATTGCATTCAGGGCCATTGAGGAACATAATGTAAAGTTTCGTGAAGCGTTAGAGGTCGCACGACAGCATAACTTGAAGCTGAATGCATCAAAACAAAGGTTGCTGTTCCAAGCATTGCCTACCTGTGACACATGCTAACACCAGGCGGTTTGAAGCCAGATCCAGCTAAATTCAAAGCTCTTGCTTCTATGAAAGCTCCAACTGCCAAGGAAGAGATATTTAGGTTTGTAGGCATGGTAAAATTTTTTAGCAAACTCTGTTCTTTCGGAATTCGCGGAAACCGCATATCTGAGAGCCCTTCTGAAGAATGATGCAGCATTGTAATGGGACGCAAATATGGACGGAATTTTTAACCACCTCAAGAGAGCTCTCACAGAGGCACCGGTCCTCAGGTACTTCAACTCAAAATAGTCAATCATCGTCTCTGTTGAAGCTAGCCCCACTTGGTTTTCCTCGCTTATCCAGGGGAATTATTTTGTGAAAGGTGGTCTCGCCTTCAGTATCCTCCGATTTATTTGCTTTAATCCTTATTGGGCCACTAAATGTGACAATGTCTGAAATTGTTCCAACGCGATGAAATACATCATTTGTGAATATATTCATCGATTATATTTACCCTAGTAATACGAAATTGCTACCTTTACCTTTGATAAACAGCATACAAGACTATTTGATTACCTTTCGCACATTCGCTCACATATTACAACTGCGACTGATACTTCGGTGTGTGAAGAAAAGGCAGGTTAGTGCATTTTCTCTCAGTCCCTTGAGCCGGCTTTTTCTCGTCGTCTTCCAGATTTCACCCTATTTATTTGGCTGAGTTCCTAGCGGTGGTCCTTGCTGGACGCAAGTTCCCCAACTCTTTTTAAACAGTATTATTAATTACAGACTCAATATTGTTGTGCACGTCCACATCCGCGTCTAATGAGTCGCAGTTCGCACATTTAAGTTTATTCATCACTTTTGATGTCCAGTCGATTAGAGTTGTTTTGGTTCCTAGACACAGGGGCCTTCATTTCAATGAATTCACTGATGCTTGAGCGAAAGCAGCCCTGAGGAGTCCGAGCTTTGACGTCCTTTTAACGTGCGCGTTCGTCCCGGTAACGCGGTTTCGTACATATATTTTATTGCGGGAATTTGGCCCCTCAGCGCTTGTAATTCCCTGGATGACTTTCATCACCTTATATTCCCTCGGAGGAGGAGGAACGTCTGGCAGTCTCGAAAAATTGAGGTTTCCCTCACGCGACTTCGTTGTTGTCTTTCGTCGCCAAATTTTATTGCGAAAGCAATATACTGCTAGCACTTCGAGCCTTTGGCGTGTCGTGGCGCCTCCATACATGACCTTTCACGTGACCGTATGACGTCACGCCAAACCGAGAGATGGGGCCCCAGCTCGCGCCATCGGATGGTGGCGGTGATTCCTTACAGCAGCTGCAGCGGTGACGTGACGCCATTGTCACGTGACCATGTGACGTCACGCCAGGCCGAGAGACGGGGCCCCTAGCTCGCGTCATCGGATGGTGGCGGCGAGTCCATACACGGCGCTGTGTCTGTGAGGTTCTTTCCTTTAGATCTTCTGGCCACCTTATTCTGTGGCTTATTCCGAGACAGTAATCTAAATAGACGACCAGACTGACCAAGCTAACAACGAATACTTTTATGTATAGACATGGACGGGACGAGCGTAGAACGAGCAAGTGGGACGATGACAGAACACAAATTGTCAAAAAGTCACCAAGATGTTGGATGGAGAAGCCAGGGCAGACGCTCCGGGTAGTCAGAGTTTTGGGTCGGTGCGGTAGGCCCTCGGTAAGCCCGTCGGAAGGCTAGGCCACCGGATGGGGCCCCGTAGGGTCAAGAGGCCTCGGGTTGCCTTTCCGCGGCCGATGCTTCAGGCTTCCCCGACGTGCCAGGGGCCCAGCACGACGCCGAACGTCCGTGTCAGTGATGAGCAGCAGTTACAGCAGCGGCGATGAGCTGCAGCTGCAACACTCCCAGGTCTGATCACCCGGGACAGGAGGCGGGCCAGGACAGGATGCAGTAGGCGGCCCCAGGTCTGGATACCCAGGTCAGGCCTGGCGGAACACGAACCGCCCGAGCTCCGTGGACTGCAGCACTCCCAGGTCTGATCACCCGGGACAGCAGGCGGGCCACGACAGGATGCAGTAGGCGGCCCCAGGTCTGGATACCCAGGTCAGGCC
>JAJIZL010067797.1:0-28402 GCA_023969395.1 Amblyomma maculatum
CGCACCGTGGCCTCCGCAACAAAACTTGGCAAAGGTATGTGAAGAAGAAGCTGGCGCCCGCGGCGGCTTTTGCTGCCGAGAAGCAAACATCTCTGTGCGTGCAATCGGTCCGGGATCTATATGATAAACTGCAGGTTGCAAACCCCGGAAGCATTGCTGTGTCATACGACGGTTCCTGGATGACGCGCAGCCACTCGTCCCATATCGGCGTCGGCACGGTCATCGAGCTGTTTACAGGACTGATTCTCGATTACGTGGTCCTGAGTAATTTTTGCGCTGGTTGCGAGCGTGCCCCAAGGGAAGATGACCCGGCATACAAGGCTTGGAAGGAGACCCATGCATGCCAGAAAAACACCACCAAGAAGGCTGGTTAAATGAAAGTTGAGGCTGCTCTCGCTCTCTTCCAGAGATCGCTGCAACGGCACAACCTGAGATACACCACCCTACTCTCAGATGGTGACAGACCACCGCCGAGCAGTGGCATCTGCAAACAAGTGCAAGACCACTGCGGACATGCGGCACGCTTTCAAAAAACCCCATTTGGGTGGCCATAATCAATCTGACTACATCCCTGGTGCCTTCTAGTCACTTACATTGCAAAATATTGCAATATTTTCTCTACATTTTTATTAAAAGAGAGCCAATCTCTTTTTTCTCGTTTCTCAAAACACCGATTCTTGACTTCTTGCTTATTTGCAGAAGCGATATCTCTGCCTTCAATGGAGGTAGAACCATAATGTTTGTAGTGGCATGTAGCTAAAAGTGCAAAGCACACAATGTTAGGAGTAGATTTTGCAATTTACGTTTTAAAAATTTTTAGCACTACGTCAGACAGTAGGGCACCCACATTTGAATGGTGGACTTTGAAATGCTATAACATCGCTAATATTTGTTTTATCAAAAATGTGCTCCTAACATTGTATACATTATGCTTTTTAGTACCTAGCAAAGTGTCAATATGAATTTTTTTTAGTGTGGTTACTTTTTCATTGTTTCTGCAAATTGTGAACAATTAGTTTCATCTATCTTTTGAACTAACTGGCATATTAGAAAAATAGTTACATATTTGAAATCAGTGCAAGAAACTGAATCAGACTACCTAGTTTTATCAAGTTTGGTCGAAAATTAAGAAAAATAGCTTTAAGAGCCATGTCCCCCCTTAAGTTGGGCGAGTTGGTTCATCTTTGAAAGGTTACGTATACTTCCGCTAAGAAGACGGGACACAAAAAAGACACATATACGACAAGTACGGAGCACAACTTCCAACTGGTTTAATTTTGAAAAGGCTGATACATTTATACCTGCACTGTGCAAACACAAGAAAGATAAATGCACTGCCCACGTAGCATCCCGCTGCCAAGTGTTCTGCCAGATAGCAAACGTGTAAAACTGATATCCTTCGATATACAGTAATCAAATACAGTCAAACCTCGTTATAACGAAGTCTCATTTTGCACGGAAATTCGTTTGTTATATCCGATATTCGTTGTAAAATTACACATAAATTCCTACAAAAAAAAATTCTGTTCATAAACCCAAGTAAAGGCTACCCTAAAATGAAAAGCACAGAGCAGAAAAAAAAGCATTTTTGTTTCTTTAAAGCGTGGTATAAGCACGCGAAACCTTATTTTTCATTTTGCACTGCCAAGCAAAAATGAGCACGCAAATCGGGATTTAGGCCACGCAGAACTGATTTATTTAATAAACGACGTAATCTTCATTTGGCAGCCCTTCACACTATTCGATAGAATAAATTTCTCAACGAAATCGACACTGTGCAGCGCTTTCCCAATGTCAACTGATTTGACCACAGGTAGGTTCTCAAGGTACCTTCTCAATTTCCTCGCCATATCGGCGGCCTCGGTGCTGCTGAGAGCAGCTCTTCGCCTTCTTCTTCACTCTCATCGCTGCTCGTAGCATCGTCTGTAGGAAGCAGCTGATCGACAATTTCTTGGTCGGTCAATTCGGGCGCCACAGCCAATTGTCATCGGCAGCAATAAAGTCCTTGAACGTAACATTCGGAACCGCCAGTTGACGCCATGTCGTCTCGTCGAAATTGTCCGCTTCACCTTCAGAATCGTGGGCGTCGTTGGGCTCAGTCTCGCTGGTGGATGGGGCTAGGCCAGCATCAACAAAGCAATTTCTTATTGTCGACTGTGCCACTTCATTCCATGCACCGTACAGCATGTCCAGCGTAGTTTTGAGGTTTATGGCCCTTGATATGCCCCTGTCTATGTCAAATATGAGCTGCGTAACCAATCGCTTTCGGTAGCATGAAGTGAACAATGAACATATAACATTTCTTAACAAAAGCAGTGTCATGGAAATAAGAAACAAGAAAAAAAAAAATCGGACAATGTGTAAAATTTGCTCATCGTAGCAAAAGCAGCGTCAAAAAGTAAGAAATAACTAGATGGCGAAAGGCCAGAACAAGGCAAAACAAGGTGGGGAAAGTTTTTTTCTTGTTTCTTATTTCCTTGACACTGCTTTTGCTAAGAAATGTTATATGTTCATCGTTTACTTCATGCTTCATTTTCCCTTTTATCCGTGTCGTGGCCTTTTCTTGTATTTGATTACTGTATATCGAAGGATATCAGTTTTACACGTTTGCTATCTGGTAGAACACTTGGCGGCGGGATGCTACGTGGGCAGTGAGTTTATCTTTCTTGTGTTTGCACAGTGCCGGTATAAATGTATCAGCCTTTTCAAAATTAAACCAGTTGGAAGTTGCGCTCCGTACTTGTCGTATATGTGTCTTTTTTGTGTCCCGTCTTCTTCGCGCAAGTATACGTAACCCCTTAAGTTGAGGACAACTCAGAGGGCTATGGAACGAAAAATGGTAGGGGAAGAGATGGGAAGCGTGCTGAGTGGGTCAGAGAAATAACTCAAGTTACTGATATCCTAGTCGAAATTAAGAAGAAGAAATGGGCATGGGCAGGACATGTAATGCGAAGAGAGGATAACGATGGTCGCTTAGGGTAACAAACTGGATTCCATTCCAAGGGAAGTAAAGCGTAGCAGGGGGTGGCAGAAAGTTAGGTGGGTGGATGAGGTTAAGAGGTTCGCAGGGGTAAAGTGGATGCAGCTAGCACAGAACCGGGTTAATTGGAGAAATATAAGAGAGGCCTTCGCCCTGCAGTGGGCATAATCAGGCTGATGATGATGATGATGATGAACTTTGCAATTCCCCTCTTAACAAGTTTGGAGTGTGCACAATCATACGGAAACAGTGGCTTGTTGGTGCATATTTCCAGTAAATCTGATCATCCTGGAATAAAAGGTCAATATCAAGGAACCGGATACCGTCCGCTGATGGCAACTCATGAGTAATGATTAGAGGCGGGAAGCCTGTGCGTATGAAATTTAGTGTGTTAGTGGCAAGTGATTCAAAAGAACCAGAACACAGTCAAGGAAGATTAAATAGTCGTCAACGTATCTAAAAACTTTTGTTACTTTCAAGTCAGCAAGGTGGCTGACTTAAAATTAAGAAAAATAAAAAGGTTAACAGGCTACAAGCACAAACTGAGCATCGATAATTCACTTAGCAACATGGCACAAACCAGCATAGGTGATGTAGTTTACATCAGCTCCTGCCTTTGTGTATGAAGAAAGACAAGAAAAGAGACACACCACCAGTGAGTTGTAGCCTCCTCTCCTTATCTTCCATCCTTCTACATTGGTTTCATCTTCACACGCAATATGAATCAACTTGCCCAGCAATTTACGCTCTTGTGTAGTGGGACCAACTTTTTATTATCCCCAATTTGGGTTGCAGAAAACGTGTTAAAGATTCTTAGTAAAAGTCAATTTGAAATTTTTGAGACGATAACCGAGAAATGTCCCTACATCCAAGCGATCTCAGATGGGGGTCTCAAATCCACCGAGATGCCCTATAACAGTCGTCAAAAGTGTACAAAACAAACAACTGAGCTAAATGCAGTCCCACCTGGTAGCAGGCTCCGTCTGCGGTGGTGGCTGGCAAAGTCCGTGCGTGCTGAGCCGCTCTGGTTCTCCTGCACCAGCCGTGGGGGGAGCACCACCCCTCCACTGCCCTCCTCCTCAGCTGCATCGTCCTCAGCTGCAAAGTGGTTTCATTTGCACCACAGTTTTTCTTACAGTCAGTTTGCAACACTGCATGCCCCTATCTTCAGCCACAGTGCATCTCATTTGTTGCCTACCTTGAAAGCTAGGCAAATTAACCTGACTTGCAGTAAATGACACCGGTGCCCTGCCATTGTACAGATGGCAACTTGTGTGTCATCACTTAGGGCTGTTCATAACTAACAACTTTTTAAGGTTAGACACAACATCCCTGGATGTTTACCAAGATTCGTTATTTCTGAAATGCGAGACAAGATAAATACAATGAAACTATCTTACCATCCTTAATGACATGTATGAGAAATGCTTATTGCTCATAACTAGGGCGTAATGTGGACAATCTGAATTGGTAAAAAAATTGCGCTGAGCCATACACATCAAAAGAAAGAAGACGAGGCACAACGCCTGTGTCTCGTCTTCTTTCTTGTGGTGTGCATGATTCGGAACAATGTTTTTATCAAGTCAAGTATGCACCAACTACGCGTTAATGTAATATGGACAGTTCTAAGGCAAAAGCCTTTATTGGCTCACGACTCGCTAGCGTGCGCACGCATGCGTTAGCAGCGAGCATCCGCGAGAAGTGTCCCACTTCCCCACGAGATTCCGTGGGATTCCATTTGTCAATCATACCAACATCGTCATCAGGGTAATAAAAATCCCGAAAAATCCTGTCTCCACCGGGAACCGAACCTCCATCCCTCAGATCCCCAACCGAGCGCTTTAACCAACTGCACCAGCCCGGGATCGTGAAGCACACATCATAATTCTTGTGAGGATCACAGTAGCAGGATACTGCAAGTGACAGATACTGCACCTTTCTTTTTCTGTAAACCAATTATAGAACGCCGGTGAACTTTGATGCATTAAATGAAACACTTTACTGCCGCAGACGACTATAAAAATACCGATAGGTCTTTTATTTGATGGCAGTGTCGAGAGAACTCGCAGTTTAACCCGGAATTTATATTTTAAATTGATTAGGAAAGTCAGGTTTTTAGAAGATGGTGGCGCCATACTGTGTCCTTTAGTTGCTACTGACATCTCCCCTGTTTGGAGCATCTAAAGTGAACATACCAGAGCACGTGACTATACCACAGAGCCATAAAGAGGTATTTTGTGTTCATATCGTAGTGACAGCCTATTATTTTACAGCTACTTTTATTCTTGCTTGATTTGCTTTTAAAATGTGTTCAGAAAAAGAAACCACACAACCAAAAACACCACCATGCTTGTAGCGGCGTTGCCATCAGCGGCACTGTAATAGGCCAGAATGGTTGTTGGTATCTGGTACATGTCCCCGAGTTTATTTAGCTCATTTATTCTTTTCACTATTTTGGTACTCTCAATTATAGCTTTAACAAAACCTTTGCATGTTAGTTAATGACACATTCAGCATGAGACTTAAGTAGCATGGCAGTCATTGTGTTCATAGAGATGCATAAAATTTACTATACTAACTGAACCATTTTAAACCAGCCATGAATCATTACCAACTCGCCCAGTCGTCAACCTTGTTGACTAACTGAACGCAGTCAAACCAGTCTTATATTCCTAGACCTGTCCAAAGCATTTGACCCAATCCTTCCGAAACTACATCATGCATGGCTGGAAAGCTACCTTGCAGGTGCGTTGCAAAAGATGGCGTCCCACAATCAACGACCAGCAGCATCAGCATGTTTGCAGAGGAGTGCAAAATGCTAGGCAACCTTGCTTGAAAAAAATAACACAAAGAAAAAACGGTCAGCATGACTGTGACAAACAAAAGAGCCCCAATGAGTTGCCCACACACGGAAAGGCAATAAAGAAAGTGGAAGAGTATAAATATGTGGGCATCATAATTATATAAAACCTAAACTGAAATAAATTGGTCACATACATTGCTAATAAAGCTCTGGCAGCTCTGTAGTTGCTCAAACACTCGCTCAGATGCTTAGCCTATATGTCAGTTGTGTCGGTACTTCAAAATAGAATAATATGTTCAAGTGTAATGTGCACACGATAACATTACATACATAATAAATGTGAAAAGAGGTTCCATAGTGACATTAAAAAGACAAAGATCATGGCGTCTTGCCCTATCAAGTCCTGGAGCATCAAGGGACAAGAAGCGGAAGCTGTGACAGATTTTCTCTTCTTGGGCTCCAAGATTACCCCGGAAGGAGACTGCAGTCATGAAATTAGGAGACGCCTGCTTCTGGGAAAGAGAGCTATGGCTAGCCTTGACCGCCTAGTAAAGAGCAGAGACATTACACAGCCAACCTAGATCCGCATAACTCGTGCTATGGTCTTTCCAGTTGTGATGTATGGATGCGAGAGTTGGACTGTGAAGAAGGCTGACTACCGAAGAATTGACGCGTTTGAATTGTGGTGCTGGCGGAGACTCTTGAGAGTTCCTTGGACGGCCAGAAGATCAAATGAGTCGATACTGTCGACCATAAGACCTGACTGCTCATTGGAGGGTCAAATTCTAAAGTTAAAGCTCAGCTACTTTGGTCATCTGATGAGAAGAGAGGAGCCGCTAGAGAAAGATTTGATGTTGGGAAAGGTTGAGGGTCACCGGAGAAGGGGCAGGCAGCGAACGCAATGGTTAGATGGCATCCTCGAGGCGATGCAGATGAAGTTATGTGATGTTAGGAAGATAGAGACCGGAAAGTGTGGCGTGATATGGTCCATAGGGTCACGAAGAGTCGGACACGACTGAACGACTGAACTGAACTGAGTGACAACACTGTAATGGAACCTCCTGAACTAATTAAAGAAGAGTTTTGAAAGGGAGGTGGTAACAGCAATTGTATAAGTAAAAATATAATGTTGTAACAAATATAACGAAAGAGGCAAAGGGAAAAAAACAATTATGCTGAAATCACAGACTAACCCACATAGAAGTAACCTTAGACACAAAGATAAGTAGTACGATAAAAAATAATATAAAAACAAGAGCAGCAGCAATGTGTAAAGTAACACAAGACTAGAACGCAAGTGTGCATCATATTGTTACGAGGCACGTCGAGATATTAGGAGGCGATGATACGTCGTAGCCGCAACAGTTCACCGTCAGGGACACACTCACAGGAGAACCAGACGTAGCTGCAGCGTCGTCTTTCTCTACTAGCCCAGCACTTCGTCATCGTCTCTTTCACTGCGTACCGTAACAATACCCCCCCGCGGAAGAAGCACAGTCCCGGTGCGTAGACTACACAGGTGAGCGCGAGATATAAGGTTTGAGACGGGCGACATGCACGACTTCTGGATGATGGTTTGCCGGAGAGTGGCGGCTCGCAGGGATAATCTCGTACGTCACGTCGGTAAGTTGCTGCAAGACCTGGTAAGGGCCCACGTAGCGGGGCAGAAGTTTCTCGCACATGCCTACACGTCGAGAAGGGAGCCAGAGGAGTACGAGGGAGCCAGGAGGGTAGTAGGCGTCACGGTGCTGGAGATCGTAACGGTGCTTTTGAGAACGCTGGGACGCACGAAGCCGGTCTCGAGCAATATGACGGGCGGCATCAGCGCGGGCGATGGCATTAGAAGCGTAACTGCAGGAGGAATCGTCAAGAGGCAGTAAGGTGTCGAAGGGAAGTAGAGGGTCGCGGCCGAAGAGTAGATAAAAGGGAGAGTATCCGGCGGTATCATGCCGTGAGGAGTTATAAGCGAATGTTATGAAAGGTAAAGAGATGTCCCAGTCACGGTGATGGTCAGAAACATACATTGACATCATATCGGTCAGGGTACGATTAATGCGCTCAGTAAGACCGTTCGTTTGTGGATGGTAGGCCGTTGTGAAGTTGTGGCGTGTAGCGCATGAGCGCAGAAGGTCATTAACAACTTTAGAAAGGAAGCAGCGACCGCGATCGGTGAGCAGTTGACGAGGAGCACCATGAAGCAAGATGACGTCATGCAATGACGTCAGTCTGCAACGTCGGAGGCACAGAGCTCTGGTTATGGCATACCGGGTGGCGTAATCGGTCGCTACGGCAATCCATTTGTTCCCTGAAGTCGATGTGGGGAATGGCCCGAGCAGGTCGAGACCAACTCAAGAAAAGGGCTCAGTTGGAACTGCGAGTGGTTGCAGGGGCCCACTAGGGTGAAGAGACGGGGTCTTCTTGCGCTGGCACAGCTCACAGGCGGCGACGTAGCGACGAACAGAGCGGTAGAGGCCAGGCCAGTAGAATCGCTGTCGAACATTGTCGAATGTGCGGGATACTCCTAGGTGCCCTGCTGTAGGAGCATCATGAAGGTGCGCAAGAACAGCAGAGCGTAATGTGTAGGGACAACAAGCAAAAGGTCTACACCATCTGGGCGCATATTGCGTCGGTATAATGTGTTATTAAGCAGCACAAACATACTGATGGGCGGATCGGTGCTGTCGTTGAACAGGTGATCAATAATGGGACGCAGGGAAGGATCACGACTCTGTTCGACGCCGATGTGGAGAAAGTTCAAAATGGACAAAACGCAGTCGTCAGCAGTATTGTCAGGAAGTTCAGGAGGGTCAACGGGGTGGCGGGACAAGCAGTCGGCGTCTTGATGTAGGCGGCCTGACTTGTACACAAAAGTAAACGCGTATTCTTGTAATCGCAAGGCCCAGCGACCTAAGCGGCCAGTAGGGCCCTTAAGTGATGACAACCAACACAAGGCATGATGGTCCGTCACTACGCTGAAGGGCCGTCCAAACAAATAAGGGCAGAATTTGGTCAACGCCCAAACAAGTGCAAGGCATTCGCACTCCGTAATGGAATAATTGCGCTCGGACTGAGATAGAAGGCGGCTGGCATAGGCAATCACACGAGAGTGGCTGTGCTGGTACTGGGCAAGGATGGCGCCAATACCATGTCTGCTAGCGTCGGTGCGCAGTTCTGTAGGCGCAGACGGGTCGAAGTGCTCCAGTACAGGAGGAGCGGTGAGCGCGGAAATGAGCGTTGTGAAGGCCTGAGCTTGTTCACGGCTCCACGAGAAATTCACGTTTTTCTGCAAAAGGGAGGTAAGGGGACGTGCTAGGTCAGCGAAGTTCCGAATGAAGTGACGGAAGTAGGAGCAGAGCCCGAGAAAACTTCGCACATCACTTGTATTATGTGGCGTAGGGAACTCGCGGACTGCACGAACTTTATCAGGGTCGGGCCGCACACCATTTTCGTCAACCAAATGTCCCAGGATTTTGATCTGGTGGCGGCCGAAGCTGCATTTTTTTGCGTTGAGTTGAAGACCGGCGTGGCGAAAGACTGCCAGTATCGTAGAAAGCCGTTCAAGTGACTTGTGAACGTGGGAGAGAAAACGACATCATCATCATCATCATCATCAGCCTGATTATACCCACTGCAGGGCGAAGGCCTCTCCCATATTTCTCCACTTAACCCGGTTCTGTGCTAGCTGCATCCACTTGACCCCTGTGAACTTCTTAATCTCATCCGCCCACCTAACCTTCTGCCGCCCCCTGCTACGCTTTCCTTCCCTTGGAATCCAGTTTGTTACCCTCAGCGACCATCGATTATCCTCTCTTCGCACTACATGTCCTGCCCATGTCTATTTCTTCTTAATTTCCACTAGAATGTCGGTAACTTGAGTTATTTCTCTGACCCACTCTGCACGCTTTCTATCTCTTAATGTTACCCCTACCATTTTTCGTTCCATAGCCCTCTGGGTTGTCCTCAACTTAAGTAGAACTCTCTTGGTTAGCCTCCACGTTCCAGCCCCATAGGTGAGTACAGGCAAGATGCAACTGTTGTATACTTTCCTCTTGAGCGATACCGGTAAGCTGCTAGTCATAATCTGCGAGTGCTTGCCAAATGTGCTCCATCCCAATCTTGCAACGGCTTTTTCCCAGCAGAAACTGGCGACGAAGCCCCCCTAGGAAAAAGCAGCAGAGGCCATAAATAAGAACTTTAAGGAAACGAAGTCGAAGCCAGCAAAGGTAAAAGGCCGAGCCATATCGCTTTGTGAAGAGCTTGGGTTGCAAAAGCTAAGCAGTTCTATTCAGGGTAGCAAACTGAATAGCTTGCATGTCATTTTCAAGGCTAAAACTCACAAAGAAAATGTTCACTTCAAGTGCATTGTCAGCTAAAAAGGAGCCTGGCAAAACATGGTTAGTCAGAGTCTTTACGTACCGGTACTGGCTCTCACCTGCCGGCTCACATTACCGAATGTGGAAAAGAAAAATTACTTAAGTGCAATGCCAGTCTCCAAGAAACTAGCGTCTTGTGTGGAAGCTCTGACACGCTTGCGCGGGAGCTGGTCGAGGCATATCAAATCAAGAGATGTGGGAGTGATTGTGTCAGTACGCCATCCGTGGCAATTTATAATAGATTGTTTTTCTTGATATGTAAGAAAGCGAGATGCGATTCCAGTGCCTTTTTTATATGAATTCTTGCCCATGCACATGCTTCTGATTTCATTGTGTCACAATCTTTTAGTATTTAAGGCGTCCTCGTTGTTCCGAATAAATCAGTTGCAAGTAGCGCCCTGTCCTGTCTCTCTTGTCCGATTGTAGTGTCTCTGTTGCGCTTTACATAAGTTTACGAGCATGAACCGACTAGCCCCGCAACATATTTTACAAGATCAGAAAGCCCGTGAAGCAACGATAACGTCACGGTTTGTTTATCTTTTGACAATACTTTTGACAGATCCTGCGGTGGCAGGGAGCGAACTTGGCAGAGTGACTGTGATAGCTTGATCGCACAAGCCTGGTTCTATTTATCACGTCGTGCTTGGGGTGGGCGTAGTCCACTGCCACAAAATTGTTGGAAAGAGTGATAGCTGCAAATGCCGTAGCAAACAATGCGAAAAGTTGGTGTCATGATCACAACTAACCGAGTGCTTTCGTCGATTCATAAATGTAAAAATGAAAGACTCGTAAAAAAAAAACTTCCCTGCCGTTGCTTAACGTCCGCAGCCGCCATAGCTTACGCTGCGCCGCACGTTCAGCACGATGGCAAGGATGAACGCCTTCCGCAACAACAAAAAAAAAATTTCTTAGCGTCCGCACCCGCTGTAGCCTACACACGTACAGCACGACGACACGTGACACACATCGCACGTCAGCTGCCGCGCTCAAATCGTTCACAGCACACACTAGAGAAAGCATCTGCCAAGGGTTGAGCTGGCCTGTCCGCGCATGCCTAGTGCATGCTGCTGCGAATGAAGACCGGGAAAGAGAGAGGAAGGGGACAGATAAAGCTCGGCAGAAGAATGGGTACACCCTTGCGCTTCGCTGAATCGCATTTTTTTTCCCTCTCCCGAGCACCACGGCTGCATTGGTTCCCTCTCTTTCCTTCACGCTCATGGCTTGCAAACGTCATGTGCTGGCACATGGCAGCGATCATTGCCGATACACGCGTCTATGGGGAAAGGGTGCGGCGCTGCCCTAGACCAGCCGTCGCCGAACTGTGCCATTCCTTCCGCGCGTAGCTTGAAAACGTCCCGCGGCAAACGGCCGAGGGTGATGCGATCGTCTTGTGGAAGGCACACCGTCCAATGCGTGGTGCGGAGTTCGATATATCGGACGACCGGTGAAATTGAGTTCGATATACGACGCAGCTTTTCTATACTTATACATGAGATTTTCAAGTAGATATTCCACGAGTTCGATATAACCAAATTCGAATTATCCGGGTTCAATATATCCAGGTTAAATATATCCGGGTGCGACTGTATTTTAAAATATTCAAAACTTCCGAATACAGTCAACGACCGAATTTTCAGACGCCTAAATTTTCGGACATGCTCGATATTCCGAACATCTTCGCGGCACCACCACGAGGCCCGTAGAATCAATGTATAAGGGCATCTGAAATTTCGGACGCTCGAACCCCCTGCCATCCAATTTTTCGGACTTTTTTAATGCGGCGGAAGGTCTGAAACTGCAACTGCATCATACAAAGCCGCCATTTTGGCTATCTCCCAGTCTGCGTACCATGTCACACCTTTGAACAACTAGCCTTACCTAGCCGCCACACACCGATTTGGTCTGGCCACTCTGGCTATGTTCCCCAGCGACTCTTCCGGAGTGTTTGGAAGCACCGTCGACGCCCCGACCATTTCGCCTTTTCGTTGCGCAGACTAATCGCAGACCACATGGTGTTTCGCTAAGCTGGTGCATGGTTTTGCTACGTGCTACGTATTGTGTCAAGTGTGCTCTGCGACGCTAGGCCTAGGCGCTTCGACACTTCGCAACAAGAGGATTTTGCTTGCTTGCGCCCGTGATGGCCCCCCCTCCATCCTCGTCGTCCTTGCCAATGGCATCGAAGCTCTAGAAAACAGTACCGTCGGTTTACGATGGAGAAGAACGCCGCCATTATTAAACAAGTAAGGAGCGGATAATCGCAGGCTGACGTGGGTAAGGAGTTCGGCATTTCCAAGCAAACAGTCTCCGATTTTCTCAAGAACAAGGGCAAGATCTTGGAAGCGGCTGAAAAACCATCTGGTGCCAAAAAAAAAAAGAATGCAAGCCAAGGTGTTCACCCAAAGCTTGAGGAAGCCCTCATCGTTTGGCTTAATTCAATGACTGCAAAGCGGTTGCCGGTCTTGGGCGGCGTCTTTAAAGAAAAAGCGGAAACTCTCGCGCTTCAAATGGGCATTGATGATTTTAAGTTTAGTGATCGGTTGCTGAGAAACTTTAAACATCGGAATGACTTCAAGTTCAAGAAGGTGTGCGGTGAGAGCGGCGCCATCGACAATGCAGTTATTGAGCAGTACCACAAGGTAAAACTGCAGTCTTTGTTGCAGCAGTTCGCTGCTGACAATGTTTTCAACTGAGACGAAACTGGCTTATTTTATAAGATGTTGCCAGAAAGAACGCTTGCTTTTGCTGGTGACCCGTGCCACAGTGGCAAGCATAGGAAAGAGCGGCTGACCGTTCTCGTCGGCAGCAACATGTCTGGCAGCGAGAAGCTTCCCTTGCTTGTAATCGGGAAGTCGAAGGTCCCGAGGTGTTTTAAAGGAGCATCGCTGCCAGTGTTGT
The DNA here is from genome assembly GCA_023969395.1 of Amblyomma maculatum. Taxonomy (NCBI): domain Eukaryota; kingdom Metazoa; phylum Arthropoda; class Arachnida; order Ixodida; family Ixodidae; genus Amblyomma; species Amblyomma maculatum. The sequence continues at coordinate 13,052 of JAJIZL010067797.1, forward strand.
ACAAAGCCAACAAAAAGGCATGGGTCACTCAACAGTTGTTTAAGAATTACATCCGCAGGTTGGACAGGAAGTTTGAACTTCAGAACAGACGTGTCGTGCTCTTCGTTGACAACTGCGCCGCTCATGGTTACATCAAGAATGTGAAAGCTGTACAGCTGGAGTTCATCCCACCCAACACGACTGCAATTCTCCAACCTATAGACCAAGGTGTCATCCGCAATCTGAAACTTTTGTACCGTTCACGGATACTAAACCGCATGGTGTTGTGTGCGGAAAGCGGCAAAGGCTACAACGTTCCCCTTCGGTTTGCTGTCCGAATGCTTACGGACCCATGAAAGACAGTGAAGGAAGACACGATTCGCAACTGTTTTCACCACGCGGGCTTCGCACTCACGACAGAGGCAGCAGACTTGCCTAAATATGACGTGATTGACATGTGCCCGCCCATGGAGGACGCGATCAACAACCTCCGCTCTGCTGGGATTTCCATACCGACGGAAATAACTTTTGAACAGTTTGTCGATGCGGACAACGAGCTCGACTTCTGTGCAGAACTGACCGATGAAGAGCTAGTCCGTCAGGTTGTGGAGGATTCGGAAGACTCCGATGTTGAGAATGAGGAGCAAACGTCTGCGCCGCCTACGAACACCGAGTTGACGCGAGCATTGCTCATGCTTTCTTTGGTGTACAGCGCTTACATGACTTGCTCAGATCGAGGCGAATATGATCGCATGCAAGCGGAACGCCGTCCAAACAAGGATCGACAAGTTCTTTAAGACACTGCAGCAATAATGCCGGCTGCCGTGATGACACATGCATAATAAACAGGTTGTCGGCTGCACAGTGTTTGAACGGCTCTTTTTCATGCTTTCGTGTCTCAGAAGCCTAATACCTCGTCTTTGACTGTTTTGATTCAAGAAATATTTGTAAAATGGTACGTCTTTTTCATGCATCCATTTTTTCAGACTGCCTGAATTTTCGGACGTTTTTGCGTTCCCCAGAAGGTCCGAAAAATCGGTTGTTGACTGTATCAACTTTTCAAGTACAAATTGAATAACATATTCTATCCACATCTGAAATTTCCAATACTTGTACACCCTACAAAAAAAAAAAAAAAAAAAAAGCTTTCTGATACAGGCGATGCATTCAGCTGCCCAGTTGGCACAAAACAAGGGCATAGACAGCGGTCAAGCACTGCTTCTGCCTGTACCTATTGTGGTAGACTAACCATCTCAGATGGCAGAATGTAAGAAAAAAAAAAGGCCAGAGAAGCCAAAACTGGGAAAGAATAAATAAAACCAAGCAAGTCCAGCAGTGTAGCAAAGAGACCAATTTCTAAAATGAGAGCCGCCATTTCGGCACATAACTGCATTGCCTCGGGATACTGTTTCGTGCCCACTGTGTACAGACAGTTTCGAGATTTCATGAGAAGGTGCTGAGCATAAAAATGGCTGCATGTTGAGCATTGCAAAATGCGCTTTGACAGAGCTTTGGATGAGTTTACAGTACAGCTACTTGAGCACAGTTCTTCAAACAGTGCAAGGTGTAATCTTCATGACAAAAGAAAATAACACACTGGTGGAAAGGGTAAAGTCGTGCTCAATGGTGAAAATGGCAGGACTCTTTCGGAGAAAGACATTATACAACTACTTACAAAGCGAATTTACAACTTGGAGAAGGTCAGAGAGTTCAGCCAGGGTCCTATAACAACAACTTGTCGCACCTGCTTACTGACCCCCTTTGGTCTAGTTGGGCTCTCTCCGCCCCTGCTTTTAAAAGCCTTCGGCAATAAAGAGGTTGAGGCAGTCAATCCACAAGACCCAGCCCAGGCTTCAAAAAACAATCACACTTCTCATACTGCCCCTGGTGTGGGGCGCAGCCTCGAACCCAAGCCCATAAACAAACAATTAAAAACAATTTCCCTTGTGCAGTGGCTCCCTCTATCTTGAAAACACAATTATAATGCAATCATGGCATTTTCCTTGCACTGACACATCACAAAAGACCAGCAGGTAGCGACATGCGTGGGAAATGTAACCAAGTCTAAACGAAGAGGAAAATTGTTGACATTTTTGGGAACCCCTCGAATTGTGTCGGTATGCTATGATCGAAGCCCGTGGGGAGGGGGATATGGATGGCAGTGTAGGTTAACGACTGTCCTTCAAAACATTCCAGCGTTTCCTACGCAGAGTGCTAACCACACTCCCCCCCAACTAACAATGCAAAATCAATTTACAACAGACTTAACAGGAGTGGCCTTGCCATAAATGCAGTTGTTTCGTCTTCTACATGACCGTTTCAATTATTTCTTTCTATTTAACAACTGTTTGAACACACTGCACGCTGACTTGGGCCATCCAAATCGAATACGTTAATTATTTGATTGCTGCCTGATGACATTAAAAGTACTGAAATCATGGAAGAACGCTAACTTAACTTAATTCATAAGAAAGGGGAAGCTAAGGACTTGAAAAATTATGGACCAATCAGCTTACTATCAGTTGCGTACAAGTTATTTACCAAGGTAGCCGCTAATAGGATAAGAGCAACCGTACACTTTAATCAACCAAAGGATCAAGCAAGGTTTCGAAAAGGGTACTCTACAATCGATCATATCCACACTATCAGCCAGGTAAAAGAGAAGTGCTCGGAATATGACCAACCCCTACACAGAGCATTCATTGACTACGAGAAAGCATTTGACTCGGTTGAGACCTCAGTGGTCTTGCAGGGCTTGCGAGATCAGTGAAAATACTGGAAGATATCATGACCACACACAAACCATTGTTCTCCATAAAAATAAGTGATAAAATTCCAATTAGGAAAGGTGTTAGGCAAGAAGACATGATATCCCCAGTGCTATTTACAGCTTGAGAGCAGTTAGGAATCAGGGTCAATGGAGAACATCTCCGTAATTTGCGATTGACTCAGGGGACAATAGCAACTAATCATTAATGATCTAGAAAGAAGCAGAAAGGTAGGCCTAATGATTAATTTGTAGAAGACTAAGGTAATGTTCAACAGCCTAGGGAAGGAACAGCAGTAGGAAGGAACAGCAGCAAAAACACTGGAAGTAGTCGGCAAATATGCCTACTTCAAAAGGGTAGTAACCACAGATCCGGACTACGAAAGGGAAAAAAAAAAGAAGATTATGATTGGGATAGAGCGCATTTTGCAAGCACTCGCAAATTATTATTGGTATTACTCAAGAAGAAAGTATACAAGGTGACTGACAAGTACAGTAATGCCCATTGAATCTTATGTTATTTATTGTTTGCATTTTTGAGCAGCAACACTGATTTTTTCAGGCTAGTAGTGCTTTTTTAAAATAGAATTGCTGTTTTTTACTGCCATTGGTGCAATCTTTTTCAGGAAAATGGTCTAAAGAATTTCGGTACTAAATCGTCACCCACCACAGGCAGAAAATGCCTATTCCGAAGATTGCAGATTGCAAATATTGTGAAAGAAGGCCAGGTCCAGACGGCAAGGTCGTGAAGGCAAGGCAAGGTATGCCGTGTCAGCGTTTAATCTGATGGAGAAAAACCCAAGCGCGCGCCGGAGCCGGCGCCGCGGGTCGATGATGATGGTATGTACAAATGAAAGAAGATCCGTGGAGGGCTCACACAATCTGCCCGGGGGGTCGGAAGCGGCCAGCCTGGCCGCTCCTAACCAACCGATGTACCGCGGCACACAAACGGCTTAAGCGAGATACATGAACAATTTCAGTTCCACGGTGGCGTCGGTCAGCTGGGGGATCAACAGGTGTGACTTGGTAGTTTACTGGGGAAGTTTGGTTGATTACCTTGTAGGGACCAAGATAGCGGTGCTGAAATTTATCACTAAGGCCAGGGGTGCGCAGTGGTGTATACAGCAGTACTTCGTCACCAGGACGAAAAGAGACCACGCGATGTTTCGAATCGTGGCGACTCTTGCGGTCCTGCTGGCACGCTTCTGTGTTGAGGCGGGCAAGATGACGGCATCTGGCTACACGGGATAAGAACTGGGCTGGTAATGATGAGTAGTAGTCGGGCGTAGAGAAGAAGGAAGTGTCGAGGATTGTAGTGGGAGGACGGCCGAAAACGAGGAAAAATGGGGAGTAACCGGTAGTCCGTTGTACTGCAGTATTATAGGCGAATGTGACGAATGGTAGAACAGTATCCCAATTTTGATGATCCGGTGTGATGTACATGGATAGCATATCCGATAGGGTGCAGTGAAATCGCTCAGTCAGACCATTAGTCTGGGGATGGTAGCTTGAGGTTGTCTTATGGAGGGTGGATGACGCACGAAGAACTTCGGATACGACTGTCGATAAGAAGGCCGTCCCGCGGTCACTTAGAAGCACCCGAGGAGCGCTATGACGCAATACAATTGACCGCAAAAAGAAATTAGCTACCTCTTCAGCGGAACCAGTCGGTACAGGGGCGGTCTCAGCATAGCGTGTAAGGTGGTCGACAGCTGTTATAATCCAATGGTTACCCCCATTGGAGAGAGGTAGGGGACCATATAAGTCGATGCCGACTACGTCGAATGGTGTGGCGGGACAGGGAAGGGATTGTAGGAGACCAGCGAGGAAAAGGTCGGCCGCTTGCGACGTTGGCACAGGTGGCAGGAAGCAACGTATTTAGCTACGGTGGTAGACAGGCCAGGCCAGAAGAATCGTCTTTTCACGCGGTCGTATGTTTTGTTAAAACCAAGGTGACCTGCGGTAGGGTCATCGTGGAAAGCTGCTACAGTCGAACCCGGTTATATCGAACCTGGATATATCGAATTTTGGTTATATCGAACTCACGAAATATCCCCTTGAAAATCTCATGTAAAAGTATAGGAAAGCCGCGTCATATATCGAACTCAATTTCACCGGTCGTTCGATATATCGAACTCCGCACCACGCACTGGAAAGTGTGCCTTCCCGAAAGACGATCGCATTACCCTTGGCTGTTTGCTGCGTGACGTTTTCAAGCCACGCGCGGAAGGAATGAGAGGGGACAGTTCGGCGACGGCTAGTCTGGGCAGCGCCGCGCCCATTCCCCAAAGGCGCGCATCTGCAGTTGTCGTTTCCCGCGCGCCAACACATGACGTTTGCAAGCATGTGCGTGGGTGTGCCCATTCTTTTGCTGAGCTATCTCTCTCCTTCAGCACGCGCAACGCATGCGCCAAGCCAGCTCAGCCCGTTTTCAGACAGACGTCGGACGCTTTCTCCAGCGTGTGTTGCGAACCCTCTCCGTGCGGCGGCGCATGTTAAGAAGCGGCAGTTTTTTTTTCTTTTTTTTTTTTTTGCGAGTCATCCTTTCTTATCGTTGTGCTGTACGTGCCGCGTAGCGTAAGATGTGGCGGCTGCGGACGTTAAGAAGCGGCAGGGATTTTTTTTTTTTGCGGGGATGTTTTTTTTTTCTTTTTTTTTATCGTTTATCCTTGCATGTATGAATCAGCGAAAGCACGCGGTCAGCTGCTGCGATAATGACACCCGCCCCAAACGCGGCGTGATAAATGGAACCAGGCTTGCGCAATCAAGCCATCACGGGCACTCTGCCAAGTTCGCTCCCCGCCACCGCAGGAGCGATCAAAAGATAAACGCGCCCTGACGTTATCGCTGCGCAGCATCTTGGCACGCTGCCAATGAGCTGTGGATGAGACGACCGAAACGGACTGACGCGCGCCATCGACATGCAAGCGAAAATGCTCAGGATTTCTGCCGCCGCCGCGGCGACACAGAAACCTCTTGTTTTGAGCTGCCGCGGTGGCTCGAGCGGCGAGACGGACGCAGTTCCAACAAGTTTGAAAATTTTCGCTCTGTCGCTGCTGCTCCTCGCTGAGATCGCTCAGTCGCTTGCATGTGAGCGAGCTGGCCTTAACGCTTTTTTTTTTTTTTTCAAATTCTCGGGTGCAAAAGTGGAGGGTGGGTTCATTATGCGAGTGGGTTGATTACGCGACAAATACGGTATCGTTTTTTCGCATCGTAAGTGCCGTCACAAGCAGATTTCTGTATATCGAATTATCGATATATCGAACTATTTCGCGATCCCCTTCGAGTTCGATATATCCGGGTTCGACTGTAGTATACGTGGGCGAAGCACACGCGGTACGACTGGGAGCCAGCGAGTTCCATCAGGATAATACACGTAGCGGCGTAATATGCCATCTTCAAGCTTGAAATTGCGAAGCTGTCGGCGAAGCCTAGCGTTGGGTGGGCTCGAAGCGCCGATAAGGCGGTCGATGATGGGCCGACAGTAGGCATCAGCTAATTGCTGTGAGCGGAGAGCGTGCTTGTTCTCAGAGTCGTGAAAAGAAACTGCAGTGATATGCGTCGGTGGAAGCGATGATCGGCTGTGGTCAGAGGTGGAAATGCATTGTGAAGAAAAACAGCAGGCTGATTCCGAAACCGGGCAGCGAGAAAGAGCGTCGGCGTCTTGGTGTTGGCGGCCCGATTTATAAACGACGTCGAAATGGTATTCTTGCAGGCGTAGAATCCAACGGCCAAGTCTGCCTGTCAAATTTTTCAGTGAAGATAACCAGCAAAGAGCATGATGATCGGTCACAACTGTGAAATGCCGACCATACAGGTAAGGGCGAAACTTTTGAACAGCCCAGACGACGGCGAGACATTCCTGCTCGGTAATGGTGTAGTGTTTCTCAGCTGGAGTCATGGTCCGACTGGCGAAGGCAATCACTTTCTCACGTGAAGTTGCATCGCGCTGCAGAAGTACAGCACCAAGACCGTGACCACTGGCATCAGTGTGCAGGATGGTAGGAGCGCTGTCGCTGAAGTGGCCAAGAACTGGATCTGATGTGAGGGCGTGCTTTAGGTCGTTAAAAGCAGTGTTGCACTGTTCAGTCCACACGAAAGGGCTGCGCACTTTAAGTAGTTCATGAAGTGGCGCAGCAATAGTTGCAAAATGTCTTATAAATCGCCGGAAATAGGACGCCAGGCCGAGGAAACTCCGCAAATCTGTAGTCCGTTGCGGACGAGGAAAATTCAAGACCGCGGTTATTTTTTCAGGGTCTGGGCGAATGCCGTCATGGCTAACCAGATGTCCTAATATTTTAATTTCCTTCTCTGCAAAGTGGCACTTCTTTGTGTTGAGCTGAAGGCCCGCTGAAGCAAGACACGTGAGGACTTCATTCAGGCGCGTGAGATGGTCGGTAAAAGTTGACAAAAAGATAACAATGTCATCCAAGTAACATAAACAGGTTCTCCATTTGAGGCCACGGAGTACAGTATCGATCATTCTTTCAAATGTTGCGGGTGCGTTACAAAGGCCGAAGGGCATAACATTGAACTCGTAAAGTCCGTCAAGAGTTGCGAAAGCGGTTTTTTCTTTGTCGTCCTCATGCATAGGTATTTGCCAATAACCTGAGCGGAGGTCCAAGTTCGAGAAATATTCGGCACCTTGGAGAGAGTCAAGGGCGTCATCAATACGCGGCATCGGGTAGACGTCTTTGCGGGTAATTTTGTTGAGTGCGCGATAATCAACACAAAATCGTACCGATCCATCCATTTTTTTAACTAATACTACTGGGGAGGACCATGGGCTTGTTGATGGACGAATAATATCGCGACGGAGCATGTCATTGACATTTTCTTCAATTACTTTTCGTTCCGAGAGAGAAACCCGATAAGGTCGTCGGCGTACAATTGAGTTACCTTCGGTAAGGATGCGGTGATGTGCAACACTAGTCCGTCCCAGTGGTGGGGAAGTGGCATCAAAAATGGCTTGGTGGGCTTGAAGCAATTGCAGCAATTCTTGATGTTGGTTTGGCTTGAGGTTCGGATTGATTGTCTTCGACAGCATGGAAAGAGAGACTTGCGATGAATCGCGTTGCGGAGGTAGCGGGGCAGTGAGCACCATCATGGATATAATCCACTATGCATGGCAGGGAAGTTCCTTTAGTCAGCACGAGGGATTCACGGGAAGTGTTCGTGGCAGCTACTATTGGAGAGCTGCTGCGGAATCGTACAAGGCTTGATGGGAAGGCGATTCCACAGGCAAGATGACGATGATATGGTGCGAAGAGTACATCCCCGTCACTGATGTGTTCGGAAGAAACGGTAATAAGTGTTTCGCACTGTGGAGGCAATACAGTATCAGCTGCGGCAATGAGGAAATGATGCCGTGCAGAAATGTCAGATGAACAATCACTGTCTGTCATATGGATGACACGGTCGCCACAAGAAATTAACGCTGAAGTTGTTGACAAAAAATCCCATCCAAAAATCATCAAATGCGCACACGGTGAAAGCACAGCAAACTGCACATGGTGGCGGACGCCGTCTATAACAACTCGAACTGTGCACTTTGCTGAAGGGTGCAGAGGGACGCCATTTGCTCCACGAAGTTCAGGTCCATCATATGGTGTCATTACTTTCGCAAACGGTGGCACAAATCAGCATGAATAACAGAAAGTGCAGCTCCTGTGTCAATCAAAGCTTCGACCGGTAATCCTTCAGCTAAAAAGGAAATCATATTATACGGGCGACGAGGAGGACTTTTTGTAAGTTAGCAAAGTGCAGTTTCTCCTCCGGAAACTGCATCGCTTAGTTTTCCGAATTACGGACAGGAACAGTTGTTGCTGGTCGAAGTGGCGAAATAGTGCGGCGGTATGGGGAAGGGGACCGGCGTCGGGATACATGAGCCCCACTTGGTCCAGACGAGGATACCGGCGGTGGAGAGAATCGACGAGGTTGACTAGGAATTGGTCGTCGCTGATAATATCCAGGTGTGTCACTTTCGAAGGCGTCATAACCACGTCGCTCATTCTGAATGCGTCGGCGACAAAAGCGAGATATATGTCCTCGAATTCCACAATAATAGCACACTGGGCGAGAGGGGCGCCAAGGTGCGTAATAGGGTGGCGTCGGTTGAGCCGTCGTCATGGCGTTGATGTGGTTGTAGGGTGGTGCTTGGGGTGGGGGAACAAAAGGAGGAGGGGATGCAGTGACGTGAGCGTAAGTCGGTGCTGGGGAAACAAAAGGAGGAGGGGATGCAGTGACGTGAGCGTAAGTCGGTGCTGGGCAAGGTGCAGGAGGATCAGGCGTGACAGGGTGGTCGATAGTGGCCAACTCTTCTTTAATGATGTGGCGGAGGCCGGCGTCATTAGGAGGAGATGAATGATCGCACCCGTGCCGGCAGAAAGGGCTGAGAGCTTGGAGCTCCTCGCGGATTATCGCTCGAATCATGGCTCGTAGATCGAGGTCAGTAGAAGTCGGGGCAGTAGTCAAGCTGGGCTGCAATCGGGAGGACTGTAGCTGGTCGAGGCGTTGGCAGGTCGTTATAATGGAATCAACACTTGATGGATTTTGGGCAACTAGGGTGTTATATGCCATTGAATTGATTCCCTTCAAGACATGGTGTACACGTTCAGATTCCAGCATAGTGGGACTGATACGCCGACAGAGTGACAGCACGGCCTCTATGTATGACGCATAGGACTCATCGGGACCTTGACGGCGGGTAGCGAGCTTGTTCCTTGCGATCTCAGTCCGAACAGCCGGGTCAGCGAAGTACTGTCGGAACAGCTGCTTGAAAGTGGGCCAGTTTGTGGTGTGGGGCTCGCGGTTAATAAACAAATTTCTGGCGACCTCAGTAAGGTAGAAAGATACGTTCAGAAATTTCAAAGCATCATCACACCGGTTGTAGGCACTGCAGCGTTCATAAGTGTCAAGCCAGTCATCGACGTCTTCGTCGCGACGACCAGCGAACAGTGGCGGGTCGCGTTGTCGTGTAGGCACCATCGGAGGCGGCGGTGTAGCCGAGGTAGAGGGTCCGGCCAGGTCGGGACTGCTCTCGGTTGACATGACGATGGTAGTGGTTAAACGGCGACCGGAACGTAGCTCCAGCGAGAGGCAGGGCACAAGGCAGCAAGGGGATCTAATTTCACCTCCACCACTTGTGAAAGAAGGCCAGGTCCAGACGGCAAGGTCGTGAAGGCAAGGCAAGGTATGCCGTGTCAGCGTTTAATCTGATGGAGAAAAACCCAAGCGCGCGCCGGAGCCGGCGCCGCGGGACGATGATGATGGTATGTACAAGAGGAAGACGAAGATCATGGTATGTACAAATGAAAGAAGATCCGTGGAGGGCTCACAATATGCTTAAATTGCAGACTATTTTTTTTGCCTCGGCAGATAAAGGCATTCATGATCGGTAAATTGTTTTGATAGCACTACTAACTCTGTCTGTTATTGAACGATCCCATTGAAAAATATTCCACTGCTACCTAGGCAGCCTGTGTGTTTGTTGTCAGAGTCGCACATCAAGTGCACTGCGTCATCAAACGATTTCAGGAGACAGGAGGCTTTAAGAACCAGCTGCAGAAAGCCTCAAACCGCAAGAACCAGGGAACTCAAACTAGCCAAGCAAATCAATCCTTTGAGCAGCATGGAATTAGCAACTCCACCATACAACTACTCGTAAAAGAGGACCTTGGATTCCAGGTGTGCAAAAGGTCAGCTGCTTACGGCCACGTGAAGGCCTCCAGAATGAAAGAGTGCTGCAGATTGAAGAGGCCGCGATGAAGCCCTGAGACAAGTTCTCTTCACAGATGAGAAGACTTTCACGGTTGAACCAACCTTGAATTTACAAAACCACCAAGAACTGCTGCCATCATGGTTCGGTGTGGGATTTCAGGCCTTTGGAAGACCAAGCTTGTTTTTGTCCCAAACGCAGTCAAAATCAACACCTAAACCATCCTAAAGCTGATCCTGGATGGTGCCTCATTCCTTGGGCTAAAGACAATGCAAAAAACATCGACTCGCGGCTGCAGCAAGACTGAGCACCTGACCACGGAGCAAAGAATGCAATCCAGTGGTGTCAGGCGTTTGGGGGAAGGATGTATGGCCATCCAATTCCCCCGATCTCAATCCTATGGACTTCGCTATTTGGGGGATTCTGGAGCAAAGAGTGTGTTCTTCCAAGCACAAATCCATCCAAACCCTGAAACGTGCTCAGGAGAAGGCCTGGAGCGAAATTACTACAGAAGGCATCATGGCTATTTTGAAAAATTTCCGGAAGCATCTGGAAGCGTGTATAAAAACAGATGGTGGACATCTTGAAAATCAAATGTGAACTGCTTACAGAATTCAGTGTGCTTTCAAATAAAAAAGAGCACACCCCAATTGTGTTCTTTGTTGAAAAGTTACTGTTGTTTTTTCGTGCTACAGTATTTTTCGGTCACCCTGTACAACAGTTGCATCTGGCCTGTACCTATGGAGCTGAAATGTGGAAGCTAACGAAAAGGGTTCTACTTAAGTTGAGAACAGTGCAGAGGGCCATAAAACGAAAAATGGTAGATGTAACATTAGGAGATAGGAAGCGTGCAGAATGGGTCAGGAAATAACTCAAGTTACTGACATTCTAATAGAAATCAAGAAGAAAAAATGGACATAGGCAGGACATGTAGTGCGAAGAGAGGATAAGGTCGCTATGGGTAACAAATCGGATTCCAAGGGAAAGAAAGTGTACTAGGGAGGCGGCAGAAAGTTAGGTGGGCACTTGAGATTAAGAATTCATAATTGTAAAACAGCGTTAACAGGAGCTGTTGGCGGGCTAGTTGGTGAATGTCTACTGTAGTCATGGAGAAATGCGCAACAAACACGACACAAAAGTAAGAGGAACACGTATCACGGGACGAGCGCAAACTACCAACTCTTTATTGAAGGAAAAAGGGAACAAATTTATACTCTCGGCAACTCAAGCGTTCATAGCTCAATCGTTTTCCACCCCTCCGCTATCAGAATTCATGGATGACATGGCTCAGCACGTATGACAAACACCTTAAAACAAGGTTAACTAAAAATAACTGATAAGAACCTTAGCAAACGCAGTCAGTCTCAAGTACTCGAAGCAAAAAGCAGTCAAAGAAAACAAAGTCAAGTATGTGAAGCAAAGGCAGTCAATCGCTCGTAGCAAAAGCAGAGTCAAGTATGCAAAGCAAAAGAAGTAAAAACAAACAAACAAACAAAACTTAACAACAAGAACGAACAGGGCAAAAGTTAACGAACAACCTGTATCAATAACAGTCAATCTCTCGTGGCAAAGGCCGTGTCATCTATGCGAAGCAAAGCAGTCAAAACCTAAAACTTTAGACAATGTAAAATAAAACATTACTTTATCACCTAGGACAGGTCGTCAAAGCAAGTAACAATCAGTTGACCCTGGGTCTCGCGATTTAAAAACAACTCAAGCGTGCAGTCCAAGCGGTCAAGTCACACGTGCCTAATTTTCATACTCTAAATGCCGTTTTCAAAAAGGCTACTTCATTTCTGTACAGGACGACTGACGCGTCACTAACGCAGTTACTATCGTTCTTTATAAAAAACGCTTCCAAAATCTCACGTGCATTGGCACTACTGCCCCTGCCAAGAATCTTTATCTCATGAAGCCTTGGCTGACATTTGCAGGTTCCGCAATGCTCAGACAAATTTGTGCTAATATGTTTATCGCCTAATGACCGTTCATGCTCCCCTGCACGCTCATTTATGCAGCGCCCAGTATGGCCTATGTAGGCCTTTCCACAAGTCAGTGGTATGGTGTAAACTACACCTGTCGCGCATTTGACAAAGTCGACATTTGACATTTGACTTGTGTCGTGTTTGTTGCGCATTTCACCATGACTACAGTAAAACAGCGTGAACGGTGGAAAAGAAGAGGAAGAACACGGGACAAGTGCTGCCCCGTGTCTTTCAGCCCAAAAACAATCTAGACAGTAACAAAGAACTTTCTTACCTGCTAAGCCACTGCGAAAAGCAAAAACAGTGAAAAAGAAGAAAATTTGCACAGGCGTAGCACAGGTTTGCTTTACACGCACTGCAGTCAGACAACGTGGGAATTAATGGAAGCGTTCTATATCAGTCAAGACCCAAGCAAACCATATGTCACTCTCAATGACAAAGAGATAGCTTTTCCTGATGACCTTTGAGCATCACGAGTTTCTCTGCCTTTTGTTTTTATCGACCTTTAGTGTGGCATAGGATGTACATTGTGTTTTTCCTTTATAAGCGCCAGCTGATGGCATTAAAACCTTAGTTGAGAGAGTCAGCGCTCATACTGTCTTTCTTGTTCTTGTCCACCATTTTTCGCGCTGTTTTACAATTATGAATGTTTACCAACTAGCTCAAATGAACATTCTGCTTAGAGATTAAGTACCAAGTTCAAGTGGATGCACCAGGCCGGGTTAACTTGAAAGAAATAGGAGAGGCTTTTGCCCTGCAGAGTCCAACTGATGATGATTACTGAATACACAGTTTCACTGTGAGTGAAGCATCTTTCCCAACACTTCGGTTTCATCCCCAATGCACGGATAAAATAACAGTGATGTAAACAAGGCCCAATCGATAACTCCAGTTCTCGAACAATTTGGCCATTTTTTCTGTTCCTTTGAAGGCTGAATTAATGAGTCATTTTGAAGCAACATGACAGCTCCACAAAGTTTCATGCAAGTCTTTCCTGTACAAAAAATCGGTACACAGAATCCTATATGATTCATACTAGATTTTCCAATGGTGTACAGTCCAATCCGGGTATATTGAACTCGAAGGGGATCCCGAAATAGTTCGATATATCGATAATTCAATATAGAGAAATCGGCTTGTGACGGCACTTATGATGTGAAAAAACGATACCGTATTTGTCGCGTAATCCACCCACTCGCATATTGAACCCACCCTTCACTTTTGCAACCTAGAATTTTGAAAAAAAAAAAAAAAAAGAGTTAAGGCCAGCTTGCTCACATGCAAGCGATTGAGCGATCTCAGGGACGAGCGGCAGCGACAGAGCGAAAAATTTCCAACTTGTTGGAACTGCGTCCCTCTCGCCGCTCGAGCCACCGCGGCAGCTCAAAACAAGGTTTCTGTGTAGCCGGGGCAGAAATCCGGGTGTTTTCGCTTGCATGTCGATAGCGCCACTCCGTTTCGGTCGTCTCATCCACAGCTCATTTCTTGGCAGTGTGCCAAGATGCTGTGCAGCGATACCGTCACGGCGTTTTTATCTTTTGATAGCTCCTGTGGGTGGCGGGGAGCGAACTTAGCAGAGTGCCCGTGATGGATTGATTGCACAAGCCTGGTTCGATTCATCACGCCGCGCTTGAGGTGGGCGTGGTTCACTGCCACAAAATCATTGAAAAGCGTGATAGCTGCAAATGCTGTTTGAAGGGAGCCGGTGTCATGATCACAGCTGACAGCGTGCTTTCATTGATTCATATACGCAAACATAAACGACTCCCGCAAAAAAAGAAAATTGGCAGTAGTTTAGCTTTGGTTAAACCTGGGAAGTTGCGCAAGCAATACTGCAATATTGCGCTTAAGGTTCGGCATGTAGTGTAGCATCGCCGATGCTTCTCCTTGTAAGACTGCATAGCAACTGATTTACCCAGACACGAACTCCTATTTCTCTCTTTCCACTATCTTTCATTGCGTATTTTATTACCGCACAATTCCTTACCCTGGGTGGCGGCCGTCCGCCCCTTGGACCTTGAATGGTGCATCCTGACCATCGCTTTGGTGCACGTGCCTGGATTTCGACGCGCACATGCAATATCGATCTTGCTTTCATCGCATGCGGTGAGAGAGTGCAATCTGGGGAACGCCAGGAGTGCGAAGTGCGAGAGGACGGGAGAGAGCGATGCGTCAGCCTTCGTTCTAATGCTAACACTCCCCCCTTCCTCCCTTCTCTTACGGCGTGGTTCCGGCGTCGACGTAAAGGTGCGGCTTAAAGTCAAGCGTGCTGTCCGCCGGGTATGCGCGACGGCTCGAATCCTGGCGCAGCATTGCTTACGCAAAAAAAAAACAAAAAAACCTGCCGCTTTTTAACATTCAACAGTATCTCTTGCTGGGCTAGTTGGTCTGACATTGTGTTTAACCAAAGGAAAAAACAGCGCTAAATATTAGACAGAACACACAAAAAGATGAACGGGACATCCGCAGCCGCCATATCTTATGCCACGCCGCGCGTACAGCACAACAATAAGAATGGACTCTCGCAAAAAAAAAGAGAGAGAGATATCTGCCGCTTCTGCAGGCACCATAGCCACATCGGCCGCCGTGCGCAGAGGGTTCACAAGACACGCTGGAGAAAGCGTCCGACGTTCTGTATGAAAACGGGCTGAACAGGCTTGGCGCATGTGTAGTGCGTGCTACTGCAAATGAAGACCCGGAGCGAGGAAGGACAGAGATAGCTTTTATTGCGTTTTTCCCCTCTCGTTCCCACCGGTTCTCCCTGGTTCATTCACGCACATGGCTTGCAAACGTCACATGCTGGCGTGCGGGAAACGATAACCGCAGATGCGCGCGCATTTGGGGAATGGGTGCAGTGCTGCCCAAGACCAGCTGTCGCCGAACTGTCCCCTCTCATTCCTTCC